>SNQJ01S0166237.1:0-21002 GCA_010110895.2 Picea sitchensis | reverse complement strand
TCAGCCTCACAAACCCTGACGATCGCCCACGGGGGAAGAAAAGAAATATGAGGGAGTAGGAGATCCTATCAAAATTTTGCTCGAGGAGGCCTCGAGAAACAAAGGAACGCAAAGATGGACAACTGCTTTGATTCTTCCAGCAGTTCAAGCTGGCGGTGCATGGAAGCATCGGAAGCCCTCACGGAGGTGCCACTCCTTTTAAGATACAAGTAAGCTTTGACATTTCCATATTTTATGGCCAAATAGATGTAGATGTCATAGATAGATGGTTGAATGTGGTAGAAGGATATTCTCGGTTCATGACTTTTCGATCGAGAAAAGATTATTTTTGCACTCTCAAAACGCCCCCATGTCAGGTGGTGTGAAACCCACTTTCGGAACAAGAGGCGAGAGAACCCTCTTTTTCTCGGCCTGTATGGAATTCTTTCGAGATGCCATCAGGAACAATATTATCCCATGGAGAGCTACTTAAGTACAAATACATACAATAGTTCACATTCGGCAGCAGGAACCAAGATGAATGAGATGACGAATGTTTATTACCCTCGTTGGGTATCCAAGATTGAGAGAAACATTTGGTGTTAAAGTACGCTTGAGTTAATACGCGAGATACATTCAAGAGGAAGTAGAATCTCGACATCTCTCCTTGGTGTAGCATGCGATATCTGCCAAGATTGAAGCGGAAGTTCAGCAGAAAGAGTGGGGTTTGAATTACACCAAATTGACTTGAAGAACGCCCAAACCGAAAAACAGAGACCAAGCCAAAGTAGGCAGCGGACAACTTCATAAAACCTGACAAATAACAACACTCTGAGAGGCAAAAGGACCGCAGGGGAAGTGGTGTGGGCTCACTTTAAAACTCCACTCACACCACAAGTGAGTGTCGGGCCAAGCAATCCCTGGTAGCTGAGTTGAAGGCTTTTGAATAAGATACAGGCTCCAACTCTAAAGTATAACCCGACAAGGGGAATGACAAAGGGAAGAAAATTATCAATGCATAGCCCAACTCCATTGTTGCCACAACGAAGATCCAAAATGAAGAACCAAAAGATCCAGAGGAGGCAGAGTGTCTTTTCCATTCCAGGATGTGGGTAAGGGGTTCCCCGCTACAGTTCATTTTCGGCAGTGGGAGCGGAAGAACCTCATCTCGGTAGAAATTAATGTAGCGGTTGGGATTTCCGACCCCAGCACACCCACAACCATACACCATCGGTGGTTGCACCAAGGACGGGACCTGCGTGTCAGTCGACAATATAGCGCTTCCCTCTGACATCAATCCCTTCACGGATGAGGTGTTATGTGACATTGCTCCTCTTAATGTTTGCTATTTATTATTAGGCCAGCGTGCAATGGAAAGCGACATATTATGTATGATTCGACTCATGCTGTATCACTTTGGGCAATAATCTGTACAGGGATAGGTAGCACCGCCTACCACCATTTCTTTGGTTACTACAAAATGGGTAAGCTCATTTCCCAAACCGGAAATTTGTTTTCCTGATTAGTCCACCCTCGGGAAATGACGGCAGCCATGACCTCGGACAAGGCTGCATGAGCTCTTGGATGGATAAGGTCATGGAGAAGTACAATTACATCTTCACCTCCCCCACAGGAGTGCCACTACACTGCCAGGTCAAGCACCAAATCGATGGAGCCCAGTGCAAGCTGCCAATGGACCATCTATCGATTCGTCACGAGACCAAACAAAATCAGAGGCGGATTCATGGTGTTTAAAAAGTCACATCTGGTGAGTTCATCTACCATTGAGCTTCGATCCGTGGTTGGAAAACTGGAACTGGAGACTCTTGCATTATTTCACTTCGAACTGAGCAAGATCATTGTTCCGGAGCCGGTTTAGATCCCATGGATCGATGACTATGCGGACCAACTCGAGAGAAAATATTTCAGCAAGATGTTGAGTCACGGGTATCTGTTCAATTGAACCTTTTGATGTGTGGAAGACTACATTCAAATCCAAGGAGGGCCTTTTCAGATGGTTGATAGAAACGCTTCGGTTGACGAATTCCCCTGCAAACCTTCATGAGGCTAATACTGGAAGACATCTTGCGTCCATTCACCAGCTCATTTGTAGTAATTGTACTTGGATGACATTCTTATCTTTAGCGGGAATTGGGCTTACCTCCACCATATCGATAGTCCTCCGAACGCCGGCAACTGGGATTGTGTGCCAATTTGAATGCACTTTTGGCATAACCAGGTTCAGTATCTGGGATAAATTATTGATGAGTGTGGTGTGTATGTGGATCCAACAAAGATTCATGTCATTTGGGATTGGCCAGCCCAACCACCCTAACTGAGCTCCTTATCTTTTAGGTCTTGCCAATTTCTCTGGGTTTGTAAATTTGGGATTCTCTTTATCCTTATGAGTCAAGTCGCAAGGGAGGAGCTAAGAAAAATTCTTTTGGTCTGAATCTCAGCAAAAGGTGTTAGAATTTGAAACATCACCCTTTATGCCACACCAGTGCTCACATTAACGGACTTGCAACAACCATTTGAGATCGGAGCGGATACCTCGATTATGTTATTAGAGGTAGTCGCCTCCCAACATGGGCATCCAGTGGCATGTCACGGTGAGACACTTTCTGACACAGTCAGGAAGTATACCACTATGACAAAGAAATGTATTCCATTAATGCGGGCTTGTCCGACCAATGGAAGCATTACATTTGGAAGAAGCGATCATCCACCTGACCAGGCCCGCAATTCATACAAACACAAGAAGTTACTTGGCGAGCGATAAGCCGTGAAGTGGTCCACATACGCAACGATTTCAGTACGAACATTAAGTACAAAAAGGCAGCAACAATAATGTTGCACTCTGCCTCAGTCGACCACCCATAATGGCGCTAACCGCGTAACTCAACTTTTGTGGGAACGAGACTTCTGATTTGTTGCTTCTCTACACAAGTGATTCAAAATTCAGCCACACATACAATACACTCTTGGAGGGTAAGCAAGTTCCCAATTTTCACACTCGAGGGATGCCCTGCTTTGTCGCTTGGGACACCTTTGTGTTCCCACAAATGAGCGTGCAAAACTGATTTGGGGCTTTTCTGATCGGTCGTTGGGCATTTTGGGGTCGAAAGCTATGGCGATTACTACAAAGTATTTCTATTTGCCGAACCTTCGACAAGATGTGTGGAAGTACATCAAGTCCTGCCTTTGCTTGCGTAATTGCCAAACCGACCATCAAGAAGAAAGGCCTCTATACTCTGCTTCCTACTCCTAGTCGACCTTGGGATCCATATCTATGGATTACATGTTGAACCTTCCTTCTACTAAAAATGGCCCGGTATGTTTGTAGTCGTCGTAGATTCGAAGATGGCCATTATGATGCTTGCCAGAAGAATATCACAGCGAAGCCACTGCTAAACTCTTCTGTGACGAGTGTGGATACACTTTGGGGATCCCACAATCTATCATCTCGGATCGGGACAATAGGTTGCTCGGTACATTTTGGTCTATTATATGGTCGATGTTGGACACCAAGCTCACCAAGTCCATTTCCTTCACCTGGCCGATGGCGAGGCCAGTCTTCAACCGGATGATGGTACACATTATGTGCATGTACAATTCAAAGAATCAACGCACATGGGATGAGAACCTCTATACCCAACACAACTACATAGGGCTCTCCATAGCTCAATGTACGACCCTTTCAAGTGGGCTTGGGATTCTAGCCACTATGTCCCGATGACATAACCATGCCATTGTGGCTACTCGAGGAAGATTCATCTCATGTCCAGTCTAAAGGCGGATAAGGAAAACAACTTCATTGAGCATATTCAACACATCCGCCAACGGGTTCATGACATCTTGGAGCCGAATGATGCTGCAAGTACAATAGCGACATGATCAACATTGGGTGCCACTACAAATTCAAGTGGGCGACAAAGTGTGGCTTCATTTGCAAAGGCAGCGCCTTGCTGGAACCCACCGCAAGCTTCACCTACTCCGATATGGGCCATACACCCTCACCAGAGAACAGGGGAAAATTCCTTTGAGCTGACATTTCCACCATTCCTTGATGCCAGGTGTTCAATGTGGACTACCTTCGACCCTACTTTTCCACCTCTACTGGACACATTTGTCATGGCCGAACAACTCACACCAACAGAGTTAAATATAGACTGCATGGAACAACCAGAACTGATCAAATCATGGATACCCAGATCAAGCAAACCCGAAAACAAAGGATACAGCTCTGCTCGAGGTTGTCCATGGGCCAGCTCCTTCTGCCAAGGAAAATGGCTACTTGGGGACCAAGTTAAATGGTTCCTCATCTCATGGAGGAACTCAGTAATGGGGTTCATTGCTTCCCTAAGGGGGGAGGACTAATCCGGGTGGATATCGGTGGCCACCCACAGCCTCCATTTGTGGCTCAAAGCAGGACTGGCAATTTTGTGATTTTATTTTTTAGCGAGGTTTTAACTTAGGGGCCATTTTGAGGGCCTAAATGAAGGTTTTAATTGAGATTCTCAATGATAGCTTAAGGCATGATTGAGTCCCCAAAATGAATCTCTCGATGTTGCTCCAGCAGAGCTATCTGCGCCTAAAGCGAGGTCGTATGCAAAGTTCGATAGGGAAGTTGATCTAACTTACCCAAACGGGGGCCCACATGACTTTTTTGGCGCTTCATCTCTGAGGTTGGGATTTTGGATATCTATGACTTTTGGCATTCTCGTCTATTGTAAAGGTCCTCTAGACCTCATTAAAACCATCTTCTCACGGATGCAAGTAGCGACCACATCTCTTCTTAGAGATAAGCTACGTGCCCTAATAGTTTATTTCATTACGCACCGTAAACATATTTCAGTCATTTTTTTATTAATGAAATGAAGTCTTATTTCATTGTCATCTCGTTTATGTGTATTTTTGTATTTCATTGTGTTCCTACGCCAAATCAGGGATCACCTACCCTACACAGTGTTGAACTATCACACTATTTTACAAGCTAAGAGTTATAAAATCATGTGGTTACACCGTCCTTGTTTCGAAGGTTTCCCACCTACTATTGATATGGTCGACCTCCGATCTCTCTTAGTTTTGGTGACCCGGCGAACCCTTAGATATTTCTTGTGTTCATGGTTCTGAGAGCCAATTTTGATAAAACCAATGATCCACACTCTTGTGAGATTATATTTTTGTTGTCATAAGATGGTTGAGTGGTTTTCACATTCGCTTTTATTATTGTCTCATCTCTATTTGATCGGGTTTTTGGAAAGTTGTAATTGGAAATAAGAACTGGTATATAGTTGCTTCCCCCTTTTGTTACGGCATTTGCATAGATAACTTAGCTCATTTTTTATTAAATTGGTTGATTGGGGGTAAATGGTAATCCCTACAGTTAGGGTTTCCTCTTTTCGTGCCATTGGTGTTGTTAGGTACAACATGAGGTCTCAAATTGTAGTTTGGTGTTTGTTGTGTGTTTGATTATTCTTGATCGGTATCATTACAAATTGGAAAATTAATGACTGTGACAGTTTTTTACTGTGTATGGTTTATGGAGTCATCATGCATTGTTTTGTTTTGTTTTTTTTTTTTTTTTTTTTTTTTTTTTTTTATTATGGTTTCATTGCAAGTTTAATGGTTAATATTGGAAAAAGAATAAAATCGATAAAGTTTTAAAAGTCATTCAAGTCTGGAAAAGACGTGTCTATGTTTGACTCATGAAATCACGAATTATGGGTAGTGGTTGATATTTTTATATGTTGAACTGATTTGAAGCAATGTGATTTTGTGTTCCTTTTGATTTTGTTTAGATGGAAGCAAAAGAAAAGAAAGAACACAAGTATTCTCTTAACAAGACTTTTGAAAGCATAGTGATTCTAAGTATGATTATAGATTGTGTTAATGGAAAAAGTCTGAATATTTAAATGTGGGATAGTGATCAAGTTTTAACAAACAATAATTATTTAATTGGTGTTGGATCGTTTGTATTGGATACAAAGCTATTTTTATGGATTACTTAATTGGTTTTAGAACAATATTATTTTCCCCTAACATTATTTCACTTATCGCACATTACAACTCCCCTCATATTCCCATATTCACTATCCACTCTATGTTTCGTTAATTTAATTATAGTTAAGATAAATTATGTATTGTGACAATTAAAGGATTGCACAGGGATAAATTACAATTATATATTCTTTTGATTCTGATATAGTTGATTGTTTGATGTTGTGAGTAGTAATCATGATCTTTTCCCCCTCATTTAACACTTTTCACTCAATATAATCTCACATATTCCAGAACCCTTTTCACCCCCTACTCATTGACAAGCATTAAGCGATGATTTGTATAGTGCGGATTGCATGAGTCGATATGTTGCTAAGCCAAATTTTGTTTCATATTTAAAATATTTGTCAAAAATGTATGGTTGTTGAAGAAACTATTTTCTAATCAATGATGCATACAAGAATGAGATTTTACAACAGAGGTAGACATGGACGAGTTAACATAGGAAGAGGAAATTGGAATACTTGACCTAGAAATCCAGGTTCCTATATACACTTTGATCACGGACTGCATAGAGTTAGGCCAACTATTTCAAGATAGAATCTTTAACTGGATTGGGAAAGGAGTGATCCAGCCTAGGCCTAAAAATCCTCCCTTCCAAGCCCAGGGTCCTAGAATCCCACTACCCCTCATGTTTCACTAAAACTTGAAATCCCTAAAAGCGAGAGATGGCAAGAGATTGTCCACTGAACAGTCTCCCAACATCATGGCAGGCCTAGCATTCTCTACCTTCCCCTCCACCTATTAATCAAATTTTCCAAGCTGCCCTATCCACTCACCGATTATAGTCTTCCCATGCAAAAAAATGTTACAAAGCGGGGCCCACCATTCTCCTGACAAAGGAAAAGTCATTGGTTCCCCTTCCTCACCCTCGATTACTCTTCCAAATCCATGTCCTCCCGTATGCATTTGAGAGATGATTTCTCTCATGTGATCAATGAGATTGGGCCTAAAGGCTCCACACAACCTAAGGAAAATTTAGAGAGATCAAAAAGGTGACAGCAACAACAACAAAGGGAAGATTATCAGTGGAAAATATGGATTTTAGTTTTTTTATTTTGATTGTTGAGAGCAGTTATTCTTAAATTTTGGACAACACACTATTTTTGGATATATGGTAATATAGTTTTGGAAATATTTCAATTATTGTTGATATAAATTGTCAAAATATAATGTGATGATGGGAATCATAAGGAGGTATGTTTTGTTTTATTAATATCTAGTTATGTTATGATTGTTAAAGAACTAGAGAGTCACAAGGGGTCCTACCTACTAGTTATTATTATTTATTAAAACCCTTATTATGATTTTATACTTTCCCCCTTAACTAAAAAGTTGGTTTGTGTTTTAGTTAACTTAACTAAAGTAGTTCAACTACTTCAACTAATTCTAATTGCTTAAGGAAAAAGAAGAAAGGAGGAACAAGAAGAGGAATAGAAGGAGAAGCATACTGAGGTCTTCTCTTTGAGTTTTGTTGATATAATTAGGATTTTCATTCATTCTTTAATTCATTGGAAGCCTAATTCTCTTTTATTATAGCAGGGTCTTATTATAGAAAACAAAGGTGAGGAGCTGGATACATCATTCATAAACCTTGTTTTTAGAGGTGTTGATCTATCTTTTGATAGTCTGTGTAGAATTTATGTTTGTGAATTAAATTTCATATTTGACAAAGGCTATTATCAATAAGAGTTGGCGAAACAATATGTAGCAACTAATCCAACTTTTAGAAGTTCAATATTTTCTTTTACACATGAAGTCCTTTTGTATGATTCATGGGGACATCTAAGTTTGACTTTGGTCCAAAACTTTCTCAATACATTTTGTAAAGAGAATGATTCTTTGATGGTGGAATGAAATAATGATTTCTTTATGTCTCATATGTTTTGATTATTGACTTGGGTATATTTACTTGTCTCTATATTTATTTTTGCATACATTATATTCATAAAATTACATAAATAATGAATTTTCCAGCAAGCTTTCATCTATAAAAAATCAACCCTAAGAACTTGTAATCAATACTTGTGTATTAGGATACAAATTTTGATGGCTATAAACATAGGGTGATATTCCCGTCTATATTTCTTTAGCTAAACAAGATCTGAAAATGCTTAGATAAGACCATTTCATATATTTTCCTCAATAGAGGAGAACATGACATGTTTTGAATGAAGGGAACATTGGTCGAAGTCATCGAAGGAATCAAACCACTTCACAGTAGTAAGCATCCAAGGGACATCCATGGTCTGACAAGAGGAGGTAAGGAGGAGGTACAAGGACCCCTCATGTGGCAGGTTGTGATAGAATGCCGAGAATCGTGAAGAAGTATCATTAGTCACTTCCATCATCACTCACCAAACAAATTGATGTTCAGGAGAATTCACCTCGAGAGGGACTATCTGAATTAGAAGCAGTGTTGATAAGTCAGTGATCGAGGGATTTGTTGGCCTGAAACCTTTGGTCTCTAGGTCATAAATGATGGATTCCTCTGGTGCGGGAAATTATTCTCTTAGAGCTAGCTAGGGTACAATTTCCCATGGCCTAGTAGCTTCAAACAATCCTTCTTGAACTATCCTTCTCCTCAATGGTGGTGGAGGTGGATCCAAAGTAAACAACAATTGGAAGCCCACTGACCTATGCCAGCGGCAATTGTTGATATTCCACTTTGTGAGATGATCAAATGACACTGTAAGGTTTAGCTAACCTGCAATTATAGAACACACACTAAAATTTCTTAAAGGAAAATCAGTAGACAACTAACTATTAGGAAGAATAGTTATGCCAATCGACATTAGAGGAATTTATTGGTGCAAGTGTAACTCGGTGCGGAAACACCCTTAGGGTATGATCTACAAATCATGATCTGACGTGTACCCTAGGTACCATGGTATACCCTCATGATTACCTATGTAATTACGTAAAATTGGCAACTAGGGTTTCCATCTTGCGATCGATCACCCGAGCGGTATAGTGATGGTGGGGTTGATCGTGTGAAGCCGGGATAACAAATTTGAAGCCCATCAAAGAATGCCGAAGGAAGTGATGCAGGAAAACTAAGAATCTTGAATAGATTCGAGGTCCACACGAGACTCTCGGTATTCAAATGTGATTAGTGTGATTGCCAAGAAATAAGCTCAATATACAATCCCACTATGCTTGGTATAGATTTGGAGAGGTTATTTCCTACACCTTTCTTTACACAACCTCATGTTTATCCCTTTTGTTAGAAGGCGAGGTCCGGCCTAAACATATGATGTTAGACTTAGACACTCCCTATAGTAGACTCCAATGTTTGTTTAGATGGCCTTGAAGAGTTTCCTCATGACACCTATTTCAAGGACCCTAAAGCTAGACTAGTGGTGAGGTGAACCCTACAAACAAAAAAGTATAATATAGATTTTTAAGTTAAAGCATTAATTTTATGGGGATTGACTTACTCAAAGGATATGAACATGCAAATTTTGGTGTTCATAAGAGACGAAAGAAAAGAAAATTTTAGAGAATTTTATGAAAAATAAAACTAGATACTTCAAATTTAAAGAAAGAAACGTAAAATATTTGGCAGATTATAAACTTCTCAAAACAATATTCCAAGATCCTATAACTGAAAATTTCCTAAAAGAGCTTTTCGTTTTATAATGCAAAATTTACTAAACTTTCAGGAAAACATTTAAGAAGGAAATTTGAAACATAAACTCTTTTCTTTTTATGAAAAGACAACCTACGCTACAATAACCAAACTAAATGCATGAGCAAATCTTTTATTTTATTTTTGAAATTCTTAAGCTAGAAAACAAAAGTAAAGATTATTTTCATTTTCCAAATAAAGCTGGATAAAGAGATAAAACCCAAGAATCATATAGACCCTAGACCACTGCATAAACGTAGGGACTCGAAAGAATCCAGAGGATGTTCTAATGCTTATAGACCAATTCTAAACCTCTAAGGAAAACAAAAAAATATCAAAAATTTGAAACCGAGATCTTTAACCCAACCAAGACCACTAACAGAGACCCTGTAAAGTTCAAGAAAGGCTTGAGAATCCCAAAGATTCTGTCAGGAAAGAGAAAATACTCTTCTTATTTTTTTAAAACCCTTCAATACACAGAGACGAGGGTTGTTGCACCAGTATCCTGCGTATGTCTTGGGTTGTATATTGTGCATATTGCATATGTATTAGGGTTGAGCCAAAGCAGAGCACATACTCCTTTAGAGATTTTTCAAAAATAAAAAGAGCTTGGTAGAATGACTAGGCATATGAGTAGTAGGCACTTGGAGGGTGACCAAAGACCCTAAAATGACTCAATAAACCTTAAAAATCAAACAAAATTGAAAAACAATTTAAACCAAAAACCTCCCACTAAGACCTTAGAGAGACTCCACAGTGGAATCTCCAATTCTGCTAGTGGGAAGCCCCTATTGCTATCTTGGGTTGGGGTACAAGCGAACCTTGACTTCCCTTAAAGGCAGTTCTATTCTAAACTATCCCAATATATATAAATGAAATAAAAAAAGAAAAGGGAAGATTAGTAGGTGTACTTTGGTCCTATCTAATCTTAGAGGTTCCTTCACCTTTTACTAACTTCCTTGGTTGTGGGTCTCCTCCCAAAGTTGTCTAGCAAGAACACATAGGAAAATAATGCTACAAAGTATATGATCTCTACTTGTCACTATTAATATTTAGATATAATCATAGACACATTAATTAATAAAGATATAAAGATGCAATGTATTGGGACAGGAAAGAACTCTTTTATTCAAAATGAAGATTAAAAAGATTACAACCTTCTTGTCGACAAACGCTCCGCAAACCATGTCCAAGCTCCCATTATTCTTGATCCAAGTGCATCATTCCCCATGTGTTTCCTCTCACAATCAACTGATCTCTTTGGGGAAAAGGAAGGGATTGTATAAGGAGAAAGAGGTTAGAGAATATTGAGCCAAATCTCAAAAGGGATGCAAAACACTTGGTATTTAGAGGTATTTTGGCAAAGTTGTTTGTTCTCATGCTTGATGATGTAAATGAGACCTAAGACCTCTTTTTATATGAGGAAAAAAATGGTTATTCGGTTTAGGGATGGGCTAAAACGGGTAAAATGGTTGGGAAACCATAATAGCTTGTAAACTTACGTCAATTCATTTACAATTATATATTTTTGCAACTTTTTGGAGAGTAAGCAGCAGTTTCTAGCATGCATATGCGTATGTATGTGGAGTTTGTCTAATATCTGGAACTAGCATGTGTATGCAGGAAGTATTTCAGCAGGGCATGTACATGCTCCTAAAAATGTTTTTTTAATAAGGATCCTCAACAGTAAATTGGAAAATTGTGTAAATGGAGAGGTCAATGTGTTAGTTACTAAGAGAGGTGGGTCCGGTAATAGCATAATTATATTTTTCCCCAAATAATTCAAGTGTTATATCAGTAAATTATTGTCAAACATGGAATAAAGAAATGAACAATCACACACATACACAATGCAGTGTTTACATGGAAACCCAAATGGAGGAGAGAAAACCACAAAATGATTTTATCTTATATGTCTTGAAGAATTACATTGATTGGAAGCACCAACTTCGCTTTTTTTAGTACAACTGAAGGAAACCAACTAGTTTCTCAGGCCACAACACGAGGGAAGCTCCAACTCCCAATTCTAGCAAACCAGCCGGAAGGAGGCTACAACCTCCCTATGTTCTCCAGACTATAAGCGGAAGGTGGCTACAACCACCTATCCTTTCCCGATCCAACCACCACCGAAGTAGAAGTAGAATGATGGAACCAACTGTCACTATCACTATGAGATATGCAGATTTGTAAGCATGTACCAATAAACCTAAACCAAACAACATGTAATCAACAAGTACCATAAACAAATGCATCAACCTATACCTCAACCATAGTCAACTATACCACCAAACAAGTGCATCAACCATGCACCAACCTATACCAAACAATCTATAATGAACTTGTGTACCATAACCAAGTGCATCAACCATACCCCACATGCCAACAATGCGTAATCAGCAACACCCATAAACAAGTGAAACCATCCATGTACCAAGTATGTACCAATCATGTCAAGTGCTTTCATCCAACTATGACTCATCAATATGTACCAACATCATCAACTATACACCTCGTATGTGTCAACTCATCAGCTACTTGTCTCAACGATGTACTCAACATGGACCTCAAACAAAATCCCTCATCAATTTGATCATTTTAAATCTGATTTGTAGCTCGTAATGGGCGGTGTATATGATCATATTCACGCAAACCTTCCTTAACTTTAACAGTAAAGACTATTTTCATCAACCTTTCTTTAGTCTCACATGCCTAGTTTGGATTAGTCAACATTCCTAACTTGAGTAATCACCTTTGTACTGTAATGTATAAAGATCAGAAGGCGATACACAATGTTCATGATTGTGTTTTATGCAATTCCTCCAGTGTCACTACTTGGAACATCTCGGAAGAGTTATAAAAATGTAATACCTTGCTGAATTTTGGCTTATTCTGAGAGGCGACCTTGAAGCGTGCACCGCTGGAATAGTTGTTGAATTGATGTAAAAATGTTAAAAATAATACTATAGGCTTCACCCTAACCAATACATTTGTCTCCTTTGAATTTGGATACGTTATGAAGAAGTTATGACGTTTTACGAGAAACACATGTTTTAGACTAGTTTGGACTAGCCACAAACCACAATTGTCCACGGAGTGTAACTCAAAATACAATGACCACAAGATAAAGAATTTTACCAAATATGCTTGGATATGTTTTCTCAATGGTATAGAATTTCATGATATGAATCATTATAAACGTTATGAAAAATCTTGAGATGACCTGCCGATAACATGCAGAGCACCATCAATTTATCCTTCCTTGCATTTGCCTTCTTTCTTCACCTTCCTCAAAAATTTGGCTTATATATGCTTGGTTTACCTCAGACACCTATAGATGTTCAATATGCTCAATTTTAATTAAAATGAGAGCCTTGCCTCTTGTTATACTCTCAGTAGCTTCCTTAAAATATCTTCTAGGTCCGCTTTACCCTTTCCTTATTTTAGGGTTAACCCGCTTCTAGTTTATCCATTAAATTTATTATTTAAATAATAACTTGTTTTTGTATTCACTTTTTAATTATAGTACCTCATCACTTCACTTCATTATTTACCTTCTAAAATCTCTTAAACCACTTTGACTACTTTGATCTTTTTTGGGCTTCTAGATGACATAAGAGGTCTGCCAGCGTCATAAGGCCATAACTCAAACCGTGAGGAGTTATGTGATGTTCCACATACCACCAGAAATGGAATGACATGTAATATCCATATGAATAATATTACCTTCAAATATAGAAAACATGCCGTTATCCATCAAACAAACTTGGGTCCATTACCCAAACTGCAGGTTCTCCAACTCATGGTAATAATTCTCTAACCGTGAGGAGCTATGTGATGTTCCTATACCACCAGAAATGGAATGAAAATCACCTGTCATATAGGATAGTTTCCTGAAAAATTATGTTGTCCTTCATATCATTATTCACAATTAAGCATGGGTTCTCTTACTCACAAAGTGTCTTCAGTGAGGAGCTTTCACCATAAAGGACCGCAGCAGGTTCATCCATGTTACTTATTATCAACCATGACCATACAATAATGATTCATATTTACCTCAAATAATCATGGTTCCATTACTAACCTTTCTACTCTGGGACTTTCTTCAAGGGTTGACATCAATGACAACCAACCTTAATCAACAATATCTTGCTGGCATTGATTAAGCAACACTCTTATGCAATGCTGAAATCATATCACTCATGATCCCCTAGAACCATGCCTTTGTCCTCTACATGCTGATAAATCTTCTCCCCTAGAACCATGCCTCTGTCTTTTGCATCGATAAATATCCCCCCTTTGTCATCAATGAAAAGGTATCTTCAGGTGGGGGTTTCTCCCCCTAAATGACTTGTCCTCTTATGGTTCTTCCTCTTGTAAATATAAGACATATAAGATAAGAATTAAAAATAATTCATTTTGAACTAGAAATAACTCCAAGTCTCTGGCAGACATATTCAAGATTCCCGTGGAAGTGGTTTGTGAAGATGTCTTCCACTTGTTCTTTGTGTACATACTCAACTCGGTGTTCTTTTGCTTTGCTCCCATAGAAAGTGATACTTTTATTGGAATATGCTTCGTCTTGGAGTGCATCTTCGTGTTCTTTGAGATACTTACGATGGCATTTTCATATCTGATATATTGGTATGGGCTCGTCATACTCAACCTTTATATCTATGAGAGTTTGTTTCATCCAAAGAACCTATGTAGAACATGATGTTGCTGAAATATACTCTGCCTCGGCTATAGATAAAGATATTGATGATTGTTTCTTTCTTATCCATAATACTAAACCTTTCGCTTAGTAGAGCGTTGCTCCTTTGGTGCTTCATGGAGTAATCAATACAACACGCCCAATCTGTATCTATGTAGACAATAGAAGTGAAATAAGATCCTTTCCTTTTGGATACCATAATCCAAACTCTTTTGTTCCTTTGAGATATCTAAAATCCTCTTCACTTTGCTAACATGTGACTCCTTTGGTGCTTCTTGAAATATGCACCTATCCAACCTTTACATTACATCCTGAATGCAGTGTTGTCACATATAGTAGGCTTCCAATCCATTCGATATTTCTGTTGCCTAAGATCTATAGACTTTTGAATCATCATCTTTTCTCAACTTGCAAGTGGTTGCATGGGAGTGATAATAGTTGCAATATTCCATTCCGACCTCTTTATCATTTCTCTAATATACTTGGTTTGAGAAATAAAAGGTCCTTAGTTGCTTTGGTGTAGCCTAGAGTCCCAAAAATAGGATAGTTCTCCAAGTAATGAAATTTCAAATTCATTTTGCATATCTTTACAAATTTATGGCTTATTTTGTCATCATCACTACCAAAATAATATCATCAACATAAATTCAATTAATAAAATATTACCTCTACTTACCTTGATGAGAGGTTGATGTGCACTTCCTTTTCTGAACCCTACCTCTTTTGTAGATACTTATCTAGTCTAGAGTACCATGCTCTGAACTGTTTTTAGACCATACAAGGCCTTCTTTAATTTAGAAACATAATCTGCGTTCTCTGACCACTTAAATCCTTAAGTTCAGCCAGACTTATTCTTCAGTTCCCCATTTAGAAAGATGATTTTCGTCCATCTGATATACTTTAACATTTTTTGGAGAGTGCAATGGATAAAAGAAACCGGATTGCTTCCATTAAACTTGGCCCGGGGCAAATGCCTCTTCAATGTTGATTCATTCAACCTGTGCATATTATTTACATACAAATCTAGCTTTTTCCTTGTAACTTGTCCATATTCATTTAATTTATTTCTAAAAGCCCATTTAGATCCAGATGACATTCTTATTCTTTGGTCTTGGAGACAGGTTCCCAAGTGTCATTTTCTCTATTTGATCAATTCTTCATTCATGTCATATTCAAAAATTCATCCTTGTTGGCTTCTTCAAAACAGTTTGGTTCAATTGTAGATAAGAGTGCTAAGGTGTTTGTTACGGTAGATGATTTTCTTCTAGTCTGCAACTCACTTTGTTTCCAATAATTTGATCACGAGGATGATTCTTTTGTGCTCATTTGCTAGGTGTCTTTGGGATGCTTGTTGAACTTTATCTTATGTTTCTGTCAGTTCTCTTCATCTTCCTCTTCATACATTTTCTACTTCTTCTTCTTAGAAAGTTGTTCCATTGATTTATTTTCTTCCTTTGATTCTAGTCTTCCTATTTCATCAATTATTCACGTTGATGCTTTCCTGAAATTTGTTCAATCTTATGTTGTAACACTTGTATGTTTCCTTGTACTTGAGTAATCAACAAGTACTCCTTTATCCTACGAGAGTCAAACTTTCCCATTCTTCCATCTTCTCTTTTGATGTAGCATTTGCTTCCAAAACTCTGAAGTGTTTCACGTTGCTAGTCTTCCTTTCCATAGCTCTTAGGAGTTTTATTAGAGTTATTTCGGCATTACTTTGTTTGAATGTGGTATTGTATGCATTGCAATGTCCAAAATATGTCATCAATTTTGGAATCCATTAATTGTTTGAGCCATTTCCTATATTGTCCTAATCTTGGTTTCAACAACTCCATTAAATTTGGTGTCCTAGCAGCTTGATAAAGAATTGCCTTTTATTCCATGACTATTGTAGTAGTCAATAAATTTCTTTGAATTTAACTCTCACTCCATTATCAGATCTCAAGCATTTGATTCTTGAATCCATCTAAGTTGACTACTTCCATTTCTTTGTCGATCTTGAAGTTTTCAAAAGATTGACTTGTTCTTGAGAAAGAAAAGCATGATCATTCTTGTATAATCATCAACTAATAACATAAAGTATCTCTCACCTTTTAATCCCTTTCTTGTAGTTGGTCCAGCTATATCAGTATGCACAACTTCCAGTGTTCTTGTTGTTTAATATTCCTTTGATTTTGAACCTGATTCTTTGTTTTCTTTCCTTGTTGACAATGTTTTCAAAAAGTGTTGGTTGGTTTTGTAATATAGGGAATTTCTACATTTGCTTCTCTTTGTAGGCTTTGACAAGGTTATCAAAATGCATGCTGACCCATTCTTCTATGCTATAGCCAACTTTCATCTTCTTTCCTAGACAACACTTTTCTTTTCAATTTTGATTAACACATATATATGTTTGGCAGTTCTTGCAGCTGTAGCCGACAATTTCTATGAACCTTCTTTTCTTATCTCTCACACTTTTTGTGTCGAAGATGATTATGACCTTGATCACACATTTGATCACTTAAAATATTATGTTCATATCTTCTACTAGTAGAATATTTACTGCCTTGGTATTCTTGTTTAGTCGGTTAGTAATGCTTTTCAATGATTTTGGCTTAATCATCATTTCCGAAGGATACTGGTTCATCTCTTTCCTTTCGTAATGAGAAACTTGTCTCTATCACCTATCATGTGTTTGAACAACCGCTTTCAACACTTCCAACCATGTTTCTTCTATTTAGCTTATTAAGGCATTGCATTCTTCGTGCTGTATAATCCTCTTGCTTTCTTATCCGTGTCATTTTTGAGGGTTCTTTAGGAGGGTTATTCTGCAATGCATTGTTTTGTGTCCAAAATTATTGCATTTGTAACATTCCGCCGATTAACTCAAAGATTGAAACCTGTTATAACTTCTTCTCTTTGTTTCACTAGGTCTTCTTGAATAACCCTTTGTGTATAATCAAAGTAGTTATTGTTGATATTGTTAGCTGCGCAATTTGTAGCTTTATGTCCAAAATTATTGCATAACATAAACTAAAAATATAGTTTTATACCTGGTAGTTGAAGAAGATCTTCTCAAAGGAGGTGCTCTTATGAATCATTCTTCTTCTTGAGGCATCTAT
Source organism: Picea sitchensis (assembly GCA_010110895.2). Classification (NCBI taxonomy): domain Eukaryota; kingdom Viridiplantae; phylum Streptophyta; class Pinopsida; order Pinales; family Pinaceae; genus Picea; species Picea sitchensis. The sequence continues at coordinate 3,517 of SNQJ01S0166237.1, read as the reverse complement.
CTGTGTGATTCTGAAATCTAAATCTTCTCGGTGGAGGAGTGTCCACAATCTTCCTTGTATATCTTCTTATCTCTTTTGATTGTTTCTTAGCGTAGCTTTTGGATTTGTTTCTGATCGTTGTTTTGGAGCTTGATCCTTTCTATCTTTGATTATCCAAGTCGGACTTGTCAAGATGATATTTTATTCTTGTCATTTCATTCGGAACTTTTGAGCTATTCTACATAATTTTCTTTTTAATATCCTTTCACGGTGGCAATATTTGCTTCCAGGTTTCTAATGATCGTGTCCTTTTCTTCTATTTGTTTTTTGGTCTTCTTCAATTCTTTTATCTTCTTCTATTTGAGCCTTCAATTTTGTGATCATTGTTCTGGTAGCGAGTGTCTTTCTTCGTATCTAGTTCTTCTTGTATTTTCTTGTTTTCTTCTTTTCTCTTAGAGTAACTTCTATAGCACACATTAATTCTTCTCCCGGAGAAGTCAACTTAGTCATCAAATTCTTAGTCATATGCTTCTTCATATTGCTTCTTTGGAGTCTTCTTTATCATATTCTTCTCTTTTGCCATGAATAGAACTCTTCATGTTTCCTTTGTCGCGGCTTCACCTTCATCTAATGATAAGAGATGTCTTCTTTAATTACAAATTTTTTCTTGAAAACTTTCTTTGTAGTTATTTACCTTTATATGTTTGTCTTCCTTTTGAGTAACCTTCATAATTTCTCTTTTTATTATCGCGGACATTTGTTATCAAAATGACCAATACCATCTGGTAAAACAAATTAAGGAAGATTACCTCTATGCTTACCGTTTAGTTTCCCTTGTTAGGAGTCTTTTTGGCTGGTGTACTTCTTCATCATCTTTGAGACATCATTGTTGTTTCTATATTATTCTTATTTCCTTTTCTTTCTTTGATATTTTAGATGCTTTGAAGGATACTTCTTTACATCTATTTTTTCCTATTCAATTCTCATTTCATATGTTGTGAATATTCCATGGATTAAGTCCATGCTTATTAAGTTTAGATCAAATCTTTCTTCCTAGTCTGGAAGTATCTTAGGGTTGAATCTCATAGGAAGATATCTTAATACCTTTTGAACAATTACAAATTCTTCAATTTCTTCTCCCAATCCCACATGATTGCATTCAGCATTTCATCAACTCTTAGAAGTGGGTTGCAATATTCTCATCTTCAGCCATTTTTTAGTTATTCGTCGACCTCTGTAAGTTTCAAGTTTTGTTGCTTTGACTTTTGTATCTCCTTCAAAATATTTAGAAGATTGTCCCAAATTTCTTTGGTAGTTTCAATGTGTAACTTTGGTGAATTTTGTTTCACTAAGACCATTCAAGTGCATTTGTGGCTTTGGAATTATTCTAACCAAGTTTCATAAGTATCATTTGTTGATGGAACTGTTGGTAGGATGTATCCATCTACAATTGATTGTAAATTTTCAAATCCCTGTGCACGATATCATGTCTTCATCCTTATGCTCAAGGCATACTTTTGTACATCAAAGCGTGGTATTCCATTTTATATGAGTTGGTACCCTCCATGATCTGCTGCTTCGATTGGTTAAACTAATTTTCGAAGGACATGCTCTAATACCAATTGTTGAATTCAAGGAGGGGGTGAATGTGATATAGTGCAATTATAATCCTTTTCTCCAAATAATCCAAGTGTTATATCAATGTAATTATTATCATCCAATAATGAGAAATAAGAAATGAACAATCACACACATCTGAGTACACAGGTGTTTATGTGGAAACCCAAATCGGAGGAAAACCACGGAATGTTTTTATCTTATATGTCTTGGAGAATTACATTCATTGGAAGCACCAACTTCCTTGTTTTCAGTACGCAACTAGAAGGAGGCTCCAACCCCTGGTTCTGGAGGCTACAACACGAGGAAATAACTCCCTATTCTCGCTACAACGGAAGAGGCTACAACCTCTCCCTATGTTCTCAAACCTAATAAAAGATTGGCTACAACCACTGTCTTACCCAGATCAACAGCCCTAAAGTAGAGGTAGAATGTGTGGAACCATTGTCCTCATCCTTGCCAAGGGTATGCCGTTGTAAACATGTACCAATAATCTGAACCATGCATCAACCATGCATCAGCCTATACCTCAACGCAGCAATCCTAGCCCTATGCCATAAACAAGTGCATCAACAGTTGTTCCAACTGTGCCAAAATCTATAGTGTATGTACCATAAACAAGGTGCATCAACCATGCCAACATTCTCAAACAATCGTAATCAACTTTGTATCATAAAAGTACAGCCAACCATGTGCAAGTATGTTGCAATCATGTTTCAAGTACTCATCAACTATGACTCATCAATGTGTACCAACATCATCAACTATGCACCTCGTGTGTGCCCAGCTCATCAACTACTTGTCTCCAACGATGTACTCAACATGTATCTCAACCAAAACCCCTTATCAATTTCATCATTAAAATATGATTTGTAGCTCTATAATAGACCTGGTGTATATGATCACATTCACATAGGCCAACTACGCCTTTATTAATGAAGATGCTGTATTTTCATCAAGCGTTTCTTTAGTCTCACATGCTAGTTTTGGATTAGTCCAACAACCTAACTTGATAATCATAACTTTGTACCTATAAGTATATAAAGATCTTAAAATTATACACAATGTTCTTCAGTTTTAATGCAATTCCTCGGGTTTCACTACTTGGACACTCTCACAAGGAGTTATGTAAAATTGCATACCTTGTTGAACCGGCTTATTCTAGAGAGAGACCTTGTAGAGTGTACCGAGAATGTTTGTTGGATGATCTAAAACTGTTACAATGAATTCTACAGACTATACACTAACTAACAAATTTGGTCTCACTAGTTTTTTTATCACATTATGAAGAAGTTATGACATTTTTCTTTGAAACACTGTTTTAGACTAGTTTAGGACTAATACAAAACCTATTTTCCATGGAGTGTAACTCCAAAAATACAACGACCCACAAGAAGAATTGTTTACCACAGATACTTGGGTATGTTTCCTCAATGGGATATAAAATTTCACCATATGAGTCATTATAGAAACAAAGTTATAGTGAAAATGGTGAGATGACTGTAAATAACTTTGTAGCCAGAAAGCACCATCAAAAAAGAATTTATCCTTGTATATTTCAGCCTTCTTTTTTTCACCTTCCCTCGGTGGCTTAGATATGCTTGGTTACCTCAGGACACCTATATATATTCAATATTCTAGAAGTATAATTAAAATGAGAGAACCTTGCCTCTTATTTATGCCTCTCCAAGTAGCTTCCTTAAAACATCTTCTAGGTCACTTTGTCCACTTTCCTTAATTTGAAGGTTAACCCACTTCTAATTTCTCCATTAAATTTATTATTTAAATGATTATTTTGTATTATTCACTTTGAATTATAGTACCTCATCACTTCCTTTGTGTTGCAGCTACTTGAATTATAGTACACTCATCACTTCACTTTATTATTTACCTTCTAAAATATCTTAAACCACTTTGACTA
>SNQJ01S0166236.1:0-21002 GCA_010110895.2 Picea sitchensis | reverse complement strand
GGCTTCCCTAGGAGTAAGCCTAGAAGGAAGAAGCTTCCAGTCAAGGTGACAGTGTGGGCTGGGGCTTAGACATTGTGTCTCCGAGGGCACACTAAGTGAGCAGGACTTAGCTCACGTCTGCAAGTGTGCATAAGGACGGCTACATGGTGTAAGCCCATTTACTTCCTAGGGCTAGAGTCACTGCCCTAGTTTGGTGACCAGATGATGACAATGTCATACCACTAGATATTCATGGACGTGATAGGTCGGCTCGTGATGAGGCCTCCTATCCTTCAATCTACCTTTCAAGCATTTCTTTATTATATTATGGGTCCCCTTTTATTCAAAGATAAGTGTTTTATTTCTTTCTTGGGTGATCCCTGGGTGAAGCATCTGAAAGGTTTATATATATGGTTTTTATCTTTTACCCAACACCAACCCCTCTGGGCCTTTAGCCCCTTCTTCCCATAGAATGAGAGACAACCCCTTCTTGGGTCAATACACCCTAAAATCCCAAGAGATAAGGAAACGAAGGGGAATAATGATGGAAAATGGTAAGTATGGTCGGGAACAATACGATGGCTCATTAAAGGATTTCCCAGTAGCAAACTTATTCCCAAAGAAGACCACTTACTAGGGCACAATGTCAACCACAAGGGTGAAGCAGGGCAAAAGGCATAATGTCGAAGCACATATCATGAAATCTAGAGCAATCTAAGATACAACATAATCAAATGGCTTAGGTATTGAAATGATGCTCACCATAATACTAACTTGTACCTCATGGAGCAAGGCCCACTGCCTTCCGGAAGCCAACTGGTGTGGTGGATGTCATCTGTAAACCTGTGACCATTTGTGGTGGTGAGTGGGTTTTCCATCTGTGCAAAGGGTACCGCAGGTCATGTAGTCTCTTGGCACTCCATATCTGCAACCTGAGGGCCTCGAGACATCATCTCCTTAGTTATCCACAAAATGGGGATAACAATCCCAACCATGATGATGATCAGCATGTCCACAAATAGCAGCCCAGCAACCCCCCTCAAATCGCCTCTTCTACTTCAGATCAGCCAAGCTCATGACATCCAGTCAACTCAGTGTATCGAAGATGGTAAGCCAGTGTCACCATGAGGTATGTTAGTCCTTTCATGCAAAGTGTTGTGCTTAATATACTAGGCATGTGAATGAGGATCATTGGTTGAAATTGGATAATGGAACACTAACTGAAGAAGTTATGTTTGTTCCCTCGTTTCACCTTGGTGGCCAACATCTGTGCCCTAGTCTTGTGTTGTCACCGCCCAGGGAAAAGGGGTACTATTGGGGGGCCCTCACAAGGGTAACATTTCATTTCCCCACCATTACTTTCCATCCTGGAGCCTATCACAGTGCACTAAACTTCAGTAATGGGTCATGGTCCATTCTCTCATGAGAAGAGGGGATGAAGGCCCAAAGGTTGATTGCAGTTGCTAAGGAAAAGAAGAATAAAAGAAAGAATAAAGGCTAAATAAAGAAAGAAAGAATAGAAAAGGACTCTCAAAAGCCAGTCCAAACTTGATCTCTACCCTTTCTGTGTTCGCCCCAACCCCAAAGCAGTGATGCCATAGCTTGAAACCTTATAAAGGGGACTTGCAAATATGATAAGAGGACAGTAAAAAGGCAAATTAAAGGGTTCAGAAAAACGTAGCGCTTAGAAAGTGGTAACTCAAGAGCAAGCGCACCCTCCACAAAGGCACTCATAGAAATGGACTCAGTGACACCATAAGCCATGAAGTAAGCCCAACACGTACCACTATCACACTTACTCTTGAAGGGTTCTTTTCTTTCACTGCTTCCCCTGGGACATATCCCTCTACTTGGGTCTTTTCTTTCACTATTTTAGTTGGCACACCTAATAGGGTCAAATGAAGGTCCTCCCATATTCAAACTTGTCAACTTACATAAAGTCCTGAGCTAATGTGAAATTTGAAGGGGATACATGGTGTGAATTGTTCATGTGGTTTATATCTTAAGTAACAACTTACTTTGCATGATCGAAGGACTAGTATATCTTATGAACATTGGATTTACTTGATTTCATATTTTGTTTTGATCTAGATGCCCCTAACATAGTTCTTGAAGGACGCCCCAGGCTTTCACCCAGGACGTTGTGCCTCTATTGCAAGATATGGCACGTGTGATGCAGAGCATTGAGTCACCCAGTGGCTTGACACATTCAGACATTAGCTCTCACATCTTCCGGACCTTGGACGATGGACAGATGGGCTCGATTTTGATAGATATGGTCATGGTGGCACAGAGATAGCTAGAAAGCCTACACCCTAGGCTCTACACCCCGAATACTATCATGCATTGGATGGAGGAAATTACAAAGGGAAATGATTGGAGGACACCCAAAGATGATATACAACCTTCTCCTCTTTGGACACTATCCCTTGCACCTTGGATGATGACATCATGCTAGGGCTTGACAAAGATGATGGGGTTTGCTACCACTTCGACACCAATGATGTGGCATAGCATTCCTACACAATACTTGCACCTCAGATGATGATTCATGGCCTTGGAGAGGCCCTCCTAGCCCATTGGAGGCATGACATCACCACACATATGACCATTATTGTATTATTTTCATGATTTTGACATTTGTAGAGGATAACTTGAGGGGTCGGCCCCACTTGTGACATGACTTTTGACTTTTTGGACAAATTGAGCGCCAGGGTTTCCTTATAAATAAGGCTAGCACTCCATTTCATTTTCATCATCACTTCCTCTCACATTTGTGGGTGGAGAACTCTAGAAAAGTTCTCTATCTTTCTCTTTTGTCTCTTGGATCTAGTGCGCTACTCTTGGAGGCGAATCTTTTGTGGATGCTTTGCTTTCTTGGATGATATCTTGTTGCAACTAGGGTTTTTCTTGGCATAGCTATTTGTGGAAGTAAGTAATTTTCTTTAAGATAATATGCTTTCTCATGGTATAATGTGATAGTTGCTTTCTTGTTGCATGTTACTTTGTTTGGTAAAACCCTAGGAAGGAGACATAAGTCTTTCTCTCCTTTGATACTTTTGTTTGTCCAAGATTGGTGAAGGCATTAAGAGACATATAGTCTCCACAACAATCATATCATCTGATATTAACCTGCATAACAATATCATGATACAAACTGAGTCATTTGGGCCATTCTTCCACTCACATCTGTGAGATCTGGAAGAGCATCTGCCCTCATAAAGTAAAACATCAGTCATGGGATATCTAGACTATTCTTTCCAAGCATAGAAGAATAACTATCCCTAATTTCTGAGCCTGGACCATTCACCTAACTGGCCCATTCCTCCGGCACTAATCATAGTGCAACCTGAAGAGAATGAGTCTGCCCTAGGGAATGCTTGTCCTTGATTGTTGAATCTGGACCATTCACCTAATTGAGCCATTCCTCCGGCACTAATCACAGTGCAACCTGGAGAGAATGAGACTGCCCTATGGAATGACTGTTCGGACCATTTCCTATGGAAATGACTGTCCTACACTAACCTCCAAAATCGACCATTCTTAAAAACTTCTCACAACTGTGAACTTCGAAAGAATGATTGCCCAACGAGGCAGACCATTCTACTTGACCACTACTCAGAGTGACTGTCAAGAAGAATGACTATCCTAGACCATTCCCCCACACTGGCCACAAGGGGAATCGTTGTTTATGGTACATCAGCAATCTATCAGACCATTTTCATTACGAAAATGACTATCTGATATAGACCATTTTCCAAACTGGAAAATGCCTGTCCGTCAGAAATCTCGAACCACTTTCCGAACTGGAAATGAACTGCCCAACTTGGGCCATTTTCCGAACTAGAAAATGACTGTCCATAAATCAATAACATATCAGTGCTCCTTCTCAACCTGGGAGTAATCACTTCCTTTTCCAATAAGGAAGTCGTCTCCAAGAGCCCCAACTTGTCTCTTAAGTACGCAAACTTTTCATCTTGGATAGAGGCTTTACCACAATATTTGCTATCTGCTCATTTGTGGAGATATATTGGAGAACCACTTCTCTCTTATGGACTTTATCACGGAGAATATAACGCTCGATCTAAATGTACTTCAGCATGTCATGGAACATCGGTTTCTATGAAAGGTTCACATGGATTTGATCATTACAATATATCATGGTCGAATTCAGCGCCTAATCAGATGGTCCAGAAACCATCTTACAGAGCCACATTGTTTTTGTACAAGCATCACAAGATGCAATATACTTTGCTTCTTGAGTGCAACAGACTTTTGTTTCCTACTAGCCCATAATATCGTGGCAAAGTTCAAACTGAAACATATCCGAGTAGCACTTCTTCAGTCATTTGCACTCCCTGCCCAATCTGAATCGATAAATTCATGCAGTTGTATGTCCTAATTTAAACGTCCCACAAAACAAATATACGGTTGAGTATTCTCCAAATACATTAACGAGCCAATCAATTGTCAATACAAAGACGGGTCTACTAGATTAGAGTCTCTTCAACTTCTTCAGATCTGTCATCATGGGAGTTTGCCATGGATTTGCAATCCATCATCCAGGACTTCTGAGTAACCATTCTGATACACTTTCTCTGTCATAGGAAGTTTTCGCCACACTTTTGTTGTATATGAGATACTCTACATCAAGTTGCTTGAATCCATACAAGGTCTTCTTCCATTTGCATACATGGGTCTCTTTCTGGTATACCTCAAAACCTTGAGATTGCTCTACATAAGCTTCTTTCTCAATTTGCTTTATTGGGAAGAACAATCTTTTACATGTAAATTTCAATCCATGGATACTGCAAGAGGTATATCAGGTTTACTGGAACAAGTTGTCATCATAGTCTTCTCCCTCCTTCTGGAAGAACCTCTAGTTCTGAATCTCGCAATGCTTCGATCCATAAGTCTTTTTCACAATTTCTTACATACACTATTCTTCATCACAACTTACATTTCTTCTGCTTGATTTGTAATGTCCCTTTCCAAATAGGAGCTCCAGAGAGGAGGCTTAATGGTCTAAACCACCCCATTAGATTATAGCCAGGGCCAAAGAGGGGTAAACAGGGTTACTAGAGGTCACTCCAGTCATAGGTGTTATATTTGGAAAGTGACATTGAGCTAAAAAGGGTTAAAAGGGCTTTTAAGTCATTATGAGCTAAAAATAGAAGTCAACAGTGAATTAGGGTTTCAGCAGTGATTTAGGGTTTTGGAAGTCAACAGTGTGATGAATTAGAGTTTCAACATGATTTAGAGGGTTTGGGAAAGCTATAAAGGGAAGGGTCTGACAACCTAATTCATCATTATGCAGATTATGACTTGTCATTGAGGAGAGGCGCATCTCAAGAGAGAAAGTTCAGTGTATTCCAAGAGGAAAACACCAGTTGGCTAATTGATTGTTGAGAGACACACCTAGTCACCGGGAAGATCAGCGAGGTCTTCCATCATTCTTCACCGGCCCGATTGTGAGTGCTCACATATTACAGGTATTATCTTTAGTTGTTTATTTGTATTCCGTACAAGATCCTTTTGTCTTTTGATCTAGCGGTGTGTCATTTTATTAGGCCGCATTATTCTTTGTAATCCACGTAGAGATATCATAATATAAACTTCGCAGGTCCTTTGTCGCATTTATTATTTGTATGACCATTTATATGTTGTAGACGATTGATCCTACACACATTATCGGCGTTTCCTAGACTAGCCAAGTCGGGGACATTACGATTTGATATCGGTAACTTTAGTCACATGACCTGTGACGAAGACAATGAAGTCTGTGAAGATTGAGGAGCCATGAAACATTAGGTAGCCAGATATGTCACTACGGGCATAAGGAAAGGCATAGGCCGATTACCACACTTACCATCAAGCTCAAAGGAAGAGGAAGAGAGCTATGAGAGAAGAGAAGAGTAAAGTGAGGCTGAGAGGATGCGAGGAGACAAATATGAGTGACCAAAGGCGTTAGCAGGGCCAGTAGATCCAGAGGCATCTTTCATGCGGGTTATCAACAATATGTTAGCTAATCAGCGGACCATGTCTCGGTCCATGGCACATGTGGTTATGGGTGGCTAAATTGGGCATACCCGGTTACAAGTCCATGTACCGGGGAACTTGGGAGCAGCGGTAGACCCAGTCACCCTCTGCAGCACATACACCTGCGAGTAGGATTCCCCAGACCCTTGTTTCCCGGTTTCGAGAGGGCACCCGGTAGCAACACCGCCCTTGCCGTGCGAGAGGCCATTACTCATCAAGAGCTGACATTCTGCAGTATAGAATGCCAACATTGGAGTGCATTGACTTCCATCGGGGACATGACCTTAATTAGGTACACTATGGACTCGGTTCGGGGAACAGCCCTAGAGAGCATGAGGAGGACCACAACGGCGGGGGTCATAACATTGATTTCATCTAGACAGTTGGTAAACTCACCATCCCTTGTTTTGGTGGATCGTCCAAATACACCGCCGAGCTTGGGTACAGAAGCTAGAACTGCGTATTACAAACCGGATGACTGAGACATAGGCCATCGGTTTTGCGACCTTACACTTGGAGGGTGAGGCACGCAGTGGTGGTATCATGGGTGGTGACCTTGGGTCACAGCATCACCATCTATAGGAGTTTCTGAGATAGAGCTCATGGGCGGGTTTAGCCGGAAGGATATCGATATACACTTCAGGGATCTAACCCGGTTGAGACAAACTGGCATAGCAAAGACATTCATCTCAGAGTTTATTGGTAGGCGTAAGCGTTAACGGAATATATCCGAGAGTCGGGTTGATCATGTTATTTATAGAAGGACTCACAGAGCCTTGAAGAGGATGGGTGAAGGCATACAAACATGCCACTTTGTAGGATGCCATACTTCACACTCGAAATCTCCTTGAGACTTCCGATACCAAAGGAAGACTAAAACTTTCTCCAAACCATTTGTACTTGGAGGATGTCAAGACAGGAAGCCATTCCAGGAGAATGGAAGGCAAGGAAGAAGTTGGATGATGAGACTAGGCGAGAGCTTATGAGGAAGAAGCTTTTCTTATCCTACAGAGATCCTTGGGTCCAGACCCGCAGGTGCAGGAGCAAGGGAGAGATTCATTATATTGAGGTAGCGGCGGGCAATGGACAATGAGGAGGAGGAAGCGGGGACATTGGATCCACTAGTTGAGGAGAATTGACACCGGCCCGAGGGCGACCTCCCCATAGACCACCGGAACTGGCAAGAGCCCATCCTCTAGTAGTCCCACAACCGCCCGAGCGATTCACCCGGGGGAAACCGGCAAAGGGAGGAGTCATAGCGACCCTTTGAATTTCCCAAATATGATACCCTCCATATCAGAGAGATTATTCATGGGCAATGCATCCCTAATAGATGGTGGGTCCACCCACAACTTCATCGGCGCTTCACTAGCATCGAGACAAGCACTTCAGACAAAAAGAGTTTGAGGGGTTTGATATTTAGCGGTATGAGATAGCCACCACGATTGGAGTGTCTAGACAAAGTTCCAAACTTAGAGATGAAGTTGGGAGGCAACTACGATTGAGAGACACATTTTATGTGGTTGACCTATAGAGACGCAGTCTTGGTGTTAGGAGTTGATGGATGATTACCTTGGGAAAATCACTAACAATTACCAAACGGAAATGGGATTGAGATCGGGGATGAGAGACAAAGGTTGTTCTAAGGTATGTCGACAAGAGCACGGAACCGGTTTAAATGAAGGGATGGAGAGGATATTTAGACATGGGGGAGGTAGCATATGCCTTGAGAATGCTTGATCACTACTCGGAAGGATTGAGGAAGATTCGACAAATGTACCATCTGAGGAGATCAAGAAGTATTGGGGCGACATGTGGTCTTTGAGGCAATTCCACCGGGGAGACCACGGGGAGTTTGAGCACACCATTGAGTTGGAGGAGGGCCAAACCTATGATCACCCCTATCGTCATCTTGGGAGGTTCAAGGATGGAATAGAGAAGGCAATCAAGAATTGTTGGCGATGGGACACAACAGACCGAACCTTGACCCATTTCTTCTTCAGTTGTCTTAGTTACGAAGAAGGATGGCACCATGGAGTTAATGCATTGATTCTAGAACCTTGAAAAAGAAAACCATCAATAATCGGTATCCTATCCCTCGCATTGGCGAGTTGATGGATGAAGCGCATGGGGCGGTTTTCTTCTCAAAATTGATCCTACGCTCGGATATCCTTCGGTCGGCATCGAGGCGGGACATAGAGAAAGCGTCATTTGATGTCATTTGAACACCGAGTTCGGATTTATGCCATTTAGGCTAACCAATGCACTAACTACATTTCAGTCTTGCATGAAACATATATTGGGGATCGATTAAAATCGGTCTTGGTTTTCTTCGGCGACATCTTTTCGATCTATAACCCGATGTAGCAAGAGCATATAGGAGCACACGGATGAGGTATTGGGCATCCGTAAGGCCTGGTCATTATATGCCAAAGAGAGTCAGCTACTTGAGTTGGTATAGAGTTGCTTTGCCAGAATACATCCTTCCCGGTGCACAAGGTGTCACGAGGTGCACCAAGAAGATCGGAGCCATTCAGTTAGTAGGCGCCCAAAGCGTGACAAAAATTGAGGGGAGCTTCTTTGGAACGTAAAACCTAATACGGTAGTTCGTCAGAGTTTCTCGGCTTGGAGCATCGCTGATAGATCTTTTCAAGCATGGGGCCTTCATATAAAGACGGAGAAATCCGCGGAAAACCTTTGATCACATGAAGAAGTCATGGGCACTTGTCCGGTGTTAGCATTACCAAACTTCACCTTACCATTTGTACTAGAGTGTAGCATCCGTGAAGGATCGTCGGTTTTGATCACGGGGAAGGACACCCCATTGTATTCAAGGGCCGGAAGCTTAGTCAACCTGAGAGAGGTTGTACTTCATTTATGATAAGGAAATGTTGACAATCATGCATGCCTTGACCAGAAGTTCGAACAATATTTGGTGGGCAACAAATTCATTGGTCGAAGACCAATCACAACAGTTTGAAATATCTCCTTGAGCAGAAGGACCTCAATTGAAATCCTCAACAGAAATGGGTGACGAAGGTATGGGCATTCGACTTTGACATAGAGTATGTCAAGGGAAAGAAGAACATTGTGAAAGCCGATGCACTAGTGAGGAGACCTGCGACATGTTCTTTGATGAATATTTCAGCAATTGGAAATCCCACTTGTTAGTGGAATATTCCAGAACAAGTTCGCTTGTGAGGTGATGGATGATGGGCGGATACAGGATGACCCGTATTGGGTCATTGACGATGTCATATTTTACAAGGATGGAATCTACTTGGTGCCAGATTCAAGGGCTCAAGAAGAAGAAGATCCTCACCACCCAGTTCATGATTCACCTCTAGTAGGCCATCAGGGTTTTCAAAACATATAGATAGATCAGAGAGGTTCTCATGGAAGGGGCCTCCAAACGGGACGTTATGAGACACGTCGGTGAGTGGTGAGTGACTTGCCAACAGAACAAGTCCGAGCATGCTCTTCCAGCGGAGCTACTTCAGCCACTCCCCATTCCAGGCAGAAATGGGAGAGTGTATCTATGGACTTCATCGCAGGCCTACCCAAGGTCAGGGTGGGATTCCAACATCTATGTAGTGGTCGACAAATTGACCAAGTTTTCTCCCTTCTATGCCATACCGACAAAGTATAGCGCAGTTCAAGTAGCCGAGCTTTTCTAAAGGAGAGGTATTCAAACTTCATGGGTTGCCGAAGACATCGTCAGTGTGGCGAGGATAGTTGGTTCCATAGGGACATTTTTGGAGAGTTGTTGTTTAGGTTGGTGGCGAAGAGTTGACACCCTAGCACTAATTGTCACCACTCGAACCGGATGGGCAAACCGAGATTGTCAACAAGTGGGTTGAAGGGTATTTGAGAACTATGTAGGAGGGCAGTGACTGTGGGTAAAGTGGTTAGATTTAGGAGAACATTATACAACACCACCTTCCACATGTCCATTGGTATGACACCCTTAGAGCATTGTATGGATATGATGCTCCCACTTTAGTAGACTTGATCTTCGGGGAGATAAGAGGTCCCAAGGCCAAGGATTGGATAACAAAGAGTCAAGAGATTCTCAAGAAGTTGTTGAAAGAGAACACACAAGCGTATAGAAACCACGACGAAGATAAGTCACGGATAGGCTACGGGATAGAAGCTAGCGCAGCTTTGAGGTTGGATTTTTGGTTTTCTTGAGACTCCAAACTTATAGACAGTCATCTTTGAATAATATTGGGGCCGAGAAGCTCAAACTCATATTTTTTGGTCCTTACAGGATCATGCGTAGAGTAGGCAAGGTTGCTTACGATCTAGAGCTGAGAGGGTAGCAAGATTCATAACATGTTCCGCGTGTCTTGCCTCAAAAGGCGGTGGAACAATTCATTAGCACATCGAGCTTCCCCATTGGATGAGGAGGGATAGTTGGAGTTAGTTCGGTTTTGGAGTTCGAGGGCGAGCTTAAGGGCAGGGGTCATCAAGAATGTTTGATCGAGATGGAAGACTTCTAGTAGGGGCGCTACTTGGGAAGAGCAGCGGTGTTGCGGCACAATTTGGTAGCGAGACAAACAATTCCGGAAGAAACAACTGTAATGTCCCTTTCAAATAGGAGACTCAGAGAGGAGGCTTAATGGTCCTAAACCGCCCGTTAGACTATAGCCAGGCCAAAGAAGGGTAAACAAGGTTACTAGAGGGTCACTCTAGTCCACCGGAGATTATTATATTTGGAAGTGACATTGAGCTAAAAGGGGTTGAGCTTTTAAGTCATTATGACTAAAAATAGAAGTCCAGCGATTGAATTAGGGTTTTAGTAATGATTTAGGCTTTTGGAAGTCAGCAGTGGAGTCAGGGTTTCAGTATGATTTAGTGTTTTGGAAAGATATAAAGGAGGGTCAGCGACCTAACTCATCATTATACAGATTATGACTTGTCATCGAGGGGAAGAGGCGCATCTCAAGAGAATGGATTGATGGATTCTAGGAGGAAGACACCGGTTAGTTGGATTCGGTGTTGAGACACACCCTAGTCATAGGGAAGATCACACAGTCCCTCATCATTCTTACGTGGCCCGATTCACCTTGATGCTCACATATTCTGGATAATATCTTTAGTTGTTTATTTGTATTCAGGCTAAGATCCCTTTTGTCTTTTGATCCCTAGCGATTATTTGTCATTTTATTGACCCGCATTAGGCCTTTGTAATCCACGGAGATATTATAATATAAACTTTGGAGTCCTTTGTCGCATTTATTGTATGATCATTTACTCTGGCTGTAAGCGATTGATCCTACACACACACATTATCAGCGTTTCCTAGACCTTAAAATTCCCGGAACATTACGCTGTGATTGCTTCTAGTGGGTTCCAACCATGCTGGTAGTCTTATGATTTACCAGTATAATGGCCGGTTTGTTCTGAATTTTCTTTCTTTCTTGGAATCTTCATATTTCTTCTCATTCCTCTTACAGCTTTTGGGTCCATGGGTCTTCTATAGATTCCATGCCCTTCCATCTGAGATTCAACTAACATTTCATCATAGGAACATGGATGTAGATGGACAACCAAAGGATACTTAAGGCTTCTTTTAGAAGAAAACTTCTTCTAGAGTCAAAGCCCGAACCGCGTGTTGCTTATCATGGTACGCTACTTGCAATGGGAATGTTATCCCCGATATCTAGGAGATAACTAAGGATCGTAATGCCAGGGCCCGCAGTTACAGACGCTAGATGCGAGGCCGAGGATTGACACACGAGCATGGCCACGGAGACCCATTCTTCTTTCTTCACAGGACTTGTCGGTCCTGCGGTGGCTGACTTCCATCACCATCACGTACGCTTGCATCGGAGAGGGACTCTTGCTCCATGAGGTAATTGGTCCAAGGTATCATGGTGTGTGTCATGTTGCAGTCCATTTATAACCTTCTTATATATATATGCATCAGGTTCCTTTCATTTCTGATGACGCTTGGATCTTACACTAATCCTTGACCATTGTTGGGGTGATTAATGGGGTGACTTAGCAAACCTGTATTCATGGGTTTTGGTTGTACAAAGGGGATTCTGAGAACCATGCGTCAAAGCTCCACCATTCTATCGTTTACATCTTATCTCACACATTACATCCCATTCCCCTAGTCAGAGCCATTGGGATGACCTTTTGGGGATTTTGTCTTGTGGGAAGAAGGGGCTAAAGGCCAGGGGTAAAAGCGGTTAGTAGATAAAAACCATAAAATGAAACCTAGAGATGCTAGCGGGGGATCCACGAGAGGGTAATAAAAAGCCTCTCGATAAAACTAAAGGGACCCTAAGAAAATAATAAAACAAGACCTAACCAAGGGATGGGAGGTCTCATCATGGTAGAGCCCATTATGTTCATGGAGTATCAGTGATTATGACATTACCATTATCGGTCACCCGCGAGCGGTGAACTTTGGTTACGTAGCCAAGGGAAGGGGTCTCATCCGCGAACCAGCCTTATCATTTTCGTGAAGGTACCTGTGGGTAACAACATCGACTCGGTCATCACGCCAAGGCAGTGTTCTCTGTTTAGACCTTGAAGTAAAAAGAAAAGTAATAAATGAAAATAAGGCAATAAAGGGGCTTGGAAAAGAGTGCATCCATGGCCGGTCTGACTCACCTCCTATAGAGGCACCCACGGATAACACCTACCCATGGTCTTACTATATTTGGACATCCCTGAACCATACCACTTAAGTATACATGGCTTGAATGATCTTCACGAGGAAACTCCTTTTCTTGTGGGTATTAGCCCAATAGGTTGTGTTGGTTTCTTTGGCTTTGTATAGTAGATATGTGTAATGTCTTTTGAGAGCTCATAGATGATGTGTTAGAGGAGTTTTGCATACATGTATTTGATAAATTTGATGAAGAAATGTGATTTGACGATACTATGATCCGGTGATAGGCCCATATGGAGGCGTGGTTTTGATGATGTAGGGACCATCACCCGTGGAGACAGGTACCGATGGATCGGTACACATGGGATATGATTAGCTTTCGGACCTCCATGGGGTACGAGCCCATCGAGATGGTTGTTGGGATGGTAGAGGCGGGACAACGTTGTGATGAGCCAATGCGAGGAAGAAGGGCGATCCTACCGGGACACTTTAGTGACGACCTAGGGGAAATAACCCACTGTGGATGGGACGATTTCTTTTGATGGACCGGACGTCACTGAGAAGCGGTAGATTTTGGGCTGATGTGTGGCGGTGTCTTTGGGGTCATTTTGGCGATAATGGCTGACTTCGCGAGGAGCACTAGAAGAGGAGACCAACGTTATGCTTCACGGATCTTGAGCTTTACTTAAAAGGACCCAGCGTCTCCCTCAAAGGGCACGGCGTCTCCTTTTAGCTCATATTATGACATTTTAGCATTTAATGTAAGCTTGATTCTTAAAATTGAAGTCAGCCTTGTCGATTTGTTTTTAATGACCTAATTTTAAAATTAAAGGTCATTTTGGATGATATAATAGAGGACGCTGCCTCTCATTTCACCTTACAACTCACTCTCTTTTGAGAGATACATTTTTGTCTTTGTCTTGGTATTGCTCTTGGAAGTGAGGCTTTAGCTCTTGTGGAGGATTGTTCTTGGCATGTTATGGTGTTCTCTTTCATTGGAAGGTTTACAGCGAGGGTTTGATAAAGCTCTCTTCATGATTTGTAGAGATGTATTTCTCATCTGAAACTTCTTGAATGGTTGTAGGTTAAAATCTCTTGCATTTGTTATTACATTGATATTATATTGCTTAATCTATGAAACCCTAGGTAGCAAGCACAAAGTAGGTCACTTACATGTCCCCATGATTGAGAACTTGTTTTAGCCATTGATTAAAGGAGGGTTAGCCTAGCCCGTTTGCTACCTAGTTCCCCTTTTTAGAGGTTAGCTTTTAAACACAAAGTTGAAGAAGAGGCGTCCTAGGCCTAGTTCAATCCCTACACCCACAGGGTTTGACTTTTTAGGGTTTGAAGGGCCTTGCTCTTGCAACACTCACCCTTAAGATTTATGTTTTGAAGCTAGCCATTTTACTTGGATATTTAAAGAAGAGGGAGGAGCATGAGGCCTTAGCACGAAACCCAACATCGAGATGAGCCTCTCCTCCCTTAGGGTTTTGACTCTAGGGCCATGCCATTGCAACACCATAAAGCCTAACTTTATTTTCCTTAGATTTAGATCCTCGAGGACCCATACCCTTGCTTTAGACTCCATAATACCCTAAGGCACTAGTCTATCTCAACGTTGAGCTTGTGGTGCCAAAACAACTTTTCAAACTCTTAAATTTGGAAACCCTAACTAACCCTAGATCTACTAACCTAGATCAATGATGGCGTCATTACCCTTGGCTACGGAGCCTTTGGTTGATAGGAGTATGGCTTGTTCATCTAGTGATAGACATTGATGTGTTGGTAAATTTCATTGGCCTATTTGCCAAAGCGTTGATCTCTTTGTCTATAAAACTAACCCCAAAACAAGGCTGACGTCACCTCTAGTATGGTGGCGGCAACCTTTAATATGTGAGCATTTAATGATATTTAATGCGTTGTGTTAGTTCAAGGTTGATTATCTACATTGATGCTATATCATTTCCGGTGTTTATTGAGAAGTAATATTATAAGCCATAGTCATTATTGCGATCATTGACTTTGATCAATAAGTACTATTATTTATGCTCATGTATATTAAAAATTGATAGTCATTGACAAATGAAGTATTAACCACTATTTGCATGTATTAGTGTTATTGTTGCTTTGTCTCACATGAAGTTGCCTCTTTCGTGGTATTTCTTCATTTTGACTATCTTCTTTGTGGTAATCTATGAAAGGGAAAATTTGCCCGATCCTTTAACCTTGCCTTTCAAAACCCGATTTGGGACATCCCACTTAGGTTTAGCACTTCTAAATAGAAAGAGCCCCCATCCCGAGTGTGATGGGTGGGGATGATCCTGATGCCTTGAGTTTGATCCTTACCTTCCGACTACTTGACCCTAGACCTAAGCTGGCGATAACGGGAACATGGATAGATACTTTATAATCTTCACGAGTTCTTCAATGGATCATATCATTTAGGATTAGCTCCTCCTAATCCTAGCTTCATGCACATGAATGCATCCTCTTATTTTGGAATTTTGCAATCGGCTCCCTCCATCTAAGAGAGTCCATGCTTAGTGCATCCTTATTGCTTTTTGCAAAGAATCACAAGTTTTATTCTAGTTTCCTCGCGATTCTTACGACTTTAACTGCAGTGCGACTCCTTACAGGTCTCTTCAAGTTTGATTACGTTGGCCCATGGCGGTTCATTACTTATATAATAGTTTTTCACATGGTGTCACCAAAGATTGTCCAGCGTACTTCATCCTTTTTCATGTGCATTGTGGTCATTGTAATAACGAAATACCTATCTTGTTCTTCCATACAGGTATTGTTTCGCGACCATCTTATCTTCCAGAGATGAATTATGCATGATATGGGGGCTATATTATGAAGAATATTGTTACCTTGACTAGAAGAGAAGTATGTTTTATCACCTTGGCTTTCTTTGAGGGTTCCTTTCTTCAAAAATTGTTGCTTAATCTATTTCCTTCATTTTCTTTAACTTTCGGGCGGTGATTCCGATTAGTGACCATATTTTTTACATTTGAAGCATTGTATTTTGACATATCATTTTCTGATTTGGTTTCTTTCCTTAGAAATGACTTCCTCTTATTTCTGAAATTCTTGAATTTTGTTGTGAGAGGCTTGATCATCATGTTTCTTTTGGGATTTCTCTCTTGTGTTAATCCTTGATTCTTCTTGTTGATAGGTCAAGAGTTCTTCAAATGTGGGATACTCATTTCTTGTGTTCATGCTAGCGACAAATGCATCCCACGTCTTGGGAAGGCCATTAGGTACTATATTTACTAGTTCCTTTTACGGAAATGGATTTTCTTCAATGGCTTATGGTTGATCTCTTAACTAAGAAATTCTTACAAAGTTTAATGTTATCATGTCATCATCATTCATTTTTTCATGTCACAAAGCTCATTCTTCAAAGCTCATTACTTGTCCAATGTTTAGAGTTGAGAAGGGTTGGATTGGGGCATCGTACATCTTCTTAGATGAGTCAAGATGAGAGATATGGGGTATCAAGTGGTATTAACTACGAGGTCACTATGATACTCATAAGCGTTGATAGCATTGATAATGAACTTCTCCATAATTGTGATGTTAGGAGGTTCCTTCTCTTTTCTGCTTCAAGTTACATGATCTTTCCTTTCATGATATCCAACACTTTATTCTTGGCAGGTTAAGGAGTCGATCCTTGTCTTCCATGCTTTCTGAAGTTAGAATCCCCTTCTAACTTGTTTTACGACTTCATAGAGTAGATCATGACTACTTTGACTTACTTGGTCAACCTTTGACTTTTGACCAAAGAAACTAAAACTTGACACCTTGGCTTGCTGAGGGTACTAGGAGGTGCACTAGGCTAGGGGGCACTAAGGCTATCAATTAGGTCAATGTCTTCTTTTAAGGTGCCTTAACAAGAGGTTAGGGTTTCGTTGCTTTCACGGCCAAAACTTTGGTTGCAACTGCAACTGTAACCGAGAAAATCCTCCCAATCTATCTTCAGTGGTTAAAGCTGTCCAAAGATAGTGTGGGCCCATAACACATTAGAAAAGCAGTTATTGCTTTCGTTCACCATAAATAATATAGCAATATTGTCCCGCCCCAACCATAGGCACAAAGGCCACCCGAGAGCACCTTAACCTTAGCCGGATAGAATAATTAAAGGAGCAATCCAATAGCCAACCAAGGTGGTGCACCTTTTGCTTTCTCTCTAAGGCTAAGCACCAAGCAAGAATAACAAACATAGCCGAGGTCCAAGAGCCATAACCAAGGAAAGAGTCAAACCAAAACCGAGTAATGGGTTGGCGGTTAGAACATGAGTTCCTCTCAAACTAGCACCAGCGGTCTTATGGGTTGTGAGGTGGTGGCCCCATGATAAATGAGCTCTAAGCCCTCTATTTATACTACTCATCTCCTTGATTGGGCCGACTTCTCTTTACGGAGGCTAATATCCAATAGTAAAATATTCTCTTGATGGAGAAGCTTGTGTCCTAGTGTTATTATCCAACGTTTTAGGGTTTCTCTTGCTTCCAGAATATTCTAGTCTTGTCAAAGGTTACAGTGGAGGTTAATACCTCTATGACTACCATAATATCAACATTTCTCTCTTGGAGACTTGTGCACGCACGAATGGAATGTCTTGTGGATGCCTTTCATTGTTTGGATGGATAAATGATGAAGCTAGGGTTTCTCTTGCATAGAGACTTGGATTGGTGAGTCTTCTGCAGCTGCAGTTCCTCTCCAAACTTGCGCACCACTGGTCTTATGCAGTTGTGAGAGTGTGTATGATAAATGAGCTCTAGCGCCCTCTATTTATACTACTCTATCTCACTTGATTGGGCCGACTTCTCTTTCTGGAGGCTAATAACTCAATATTAAATATTCTCTTGAGTCGACTTGTCTCCTAGTGTTATTATCCAACGTTTTAGGGTTTCTCTTGCTTCCCGGAATATTCTAGTCTTGTCAAAGGTTACACGTGGAGGTTAATACCTCCTGCAGCTACCATAATATCAACATTTCTCTCTTGGAGACTTGTGCACACTTTTGGAGTAAGGATATCTTGTGGATGCTTTTCATTGTTTGGATGGATAAATGATGAAGCTAGGGTTTCTCTTGCATAGCGACTTGGATTGGTGAGTCTTCTTCTTCAATTTGAGATGTTTGGTGATTGTCTAATGTGATAATTGCTATCTTGTTGAATGTTACTTTGTTCTAGTGAAACCCTAGGAAGGAAACATAAGGGTTGTTTAAAAATTTCCTTCCATACATTTATTTGTCCAAGTTTGTGAAAGCATTTAAAGACCTAGTTCTAAGGTCCATAAGGGTTTGCACCCTAGGACTAGTCTTTTGCTAGATTCAAAGGCCTGAGGTCCAAGAGGGGTTGCACTTTAGGGTTTGATTTTAGTCCATTTGGTCCTTGAACTAGACAGCCTAGAAGAGGGAAAACAACACCTAGGGTCCATAAGGGTTTGCACCCTAGGGATTGTTTTCTTTTAGGTTTTGATCCTAACTTCCTAAGGTCCAAAAGGGGTTGTACCTTAGGATTCAAAGCTTCATTCTTCTTGACTATCTAATTCATCTTTCAAAGTGTTGCTTGACTCCATTGCCCAAAGAAGTAGACGGCACTAGTTTTATGCTTGTGATGTTTTATACTCTTAACAACTCTTAAGACCTTTACTTAAATTAGCTTTATGACATCATTAGAATGTTGATTGTACCTTAACGCTTTGCAATTTCATTGGATAACTTGCTGCTGTCATAAAGTGAATGCTACAGCCATTAGGGCTGCAATTTATTCCTGAATGCTACTTAATATTGTGGTAAAACTTGCTCAGAAATCTTGTTTAGCAATTGGATATTGTTTCCCTTGTTATGACCTAAATTATAAGACTCAATTGCTAATTTTCTGGGTTGTTTTTCCCATTGCTGATATAGACTGGTTTACTGCTGCAATTTTACAACAGCAATTGGTTTTACTTGTTATCTAGTGTCTAAAGGTAATTGATATGCTATATAACTTGGTAATTGATGATTTTATGCATTGGAAAGTTTATTGTCTCGTACAGGTTGCCCAATTAACTCGTTCAATCTAATTCTTCCCTTCACCTCTCCTAGACCTAGCTTAACCATTTAAGTGACCAAGATAGGGGGTTGTAGGCTTGGCTAATCTTGCTACTTGATCCCTTGAGGTCAGTAGGGAAACCTCCCTTGTGTTGGACCTCTTTCCTTCACTAAAACAAGGGAAGTATATGCTTAGGTGACAATGGTAGATACCTCCAATTATTACACAAGATTGGCATCTTATGGAGGGCTTTGCCCAAGTACAAATCTTGTGATAACAGGAACAAAAAGGGTTAAATGATCTCAGCTTCATGCTATACAACCTCTGCTAAGGTGCAACCAATTACTAAACAAAAGACCTAATATAGATCCCATTGTGTTGGATGATATTGATCCAACCACAGAATGGGTATAGAAGACTCACCGACAGAGTATGACCATAATATTGATGACTTAGGGTGGATTAGTTTCGATTCGAATCCACTAGTAGGAGTAGAACCAGGCATGGAAGGCACTAACCATGCTTCTACTAGTACTACTACTGCAGTTGACATGTCCCTGAGGAGTCTAACGACTCCAAGCCAGAGGATGGTCCTATAGCTCATGTTGAGGATCCCATTTCCAGCAATCATGATGAGTTTGATGATTGATCACGCGATTAGTGATATGTAGTAGGCTAGTAGCTTGTAGCATGTTGTTTTTTGGACTCTAGAGGCCATTTAGAGCCTCGTTGATGATGTATTTTGTTTCAAATATGTATTGCACTCGGTGCCATTTTGATATATTCACCCCTACATGGTATATACATGGTTTGGAATCATGCTTTGGAATCTTCAAAATATAATTTTTTCATTAAGTTTTGTATATTTTATATATTTTTTAGTAAACCAAGTCATAAACTAAACAGGTCTAATTCCGATCCAAGTCCAAGCAGACCCTCGATCGCTTCTGATTCCAAATGCAACTTTTAAAACATCGGTTGAAAGGGTTTCCCAAACCTTCACCCCAATCTCTCCAAAAGGACCCCTACATGTCAATATCCAACTTATACAAATCTTCAGATGAGAGAAAACTAGTGAGGTCTTGGATAGTCGGCCTACCTGAGGAAAGGAGAGCCTTCTAGTGGGAAAGCACTCTCCAATCCTTCTAGTCCATGGAAGTGAAGTCCCAGAGATCCCTCCAAAAGAATACACCTTTCTTTCTTAACATGCAGGCTTGAAATCTTGCACACTTTGCACCTTGATCAATCTAACTCCAAATATGCCTCCACACCAAATCCCATCAACCCTGACTCCCGGAGAAGTTCCATCAAACCAAAGGTGCAACAAACTGCCAAGCCTCCCAAATGCTCCAATAGATGACAGATCTAAACACCTTAAAAATTTGTGTTGACAAGATGATATCACAAAGGCCAAAGGGGCCTTGAATTAGAAGGAGACACTGAGTTGATTGAAACCGATGACACAAAAGTATCTACCACAAGGAAAAACCCTCCAAGAACCTGACAATCCATTCAACAACAAATATACACCCTGAGACGTTACATCAATAATCCCAAGCCCACCTTCATCCTTAGACATAGTCCAAACATCCCAAGGGACCATGGGAAGTCCCCACTCACCACCATACTTAGACTAGAGAAAAGATATAAAAATTTGCTTCAATCTCTTGAACTGAGTCCTACTAGGGAGATAGAAAAGAGACATGATAAATATGAGAAGCTTGAAGAATACACGAAACTAATGGAAGCTTCCCTGCCAAAGGATGATCCAACCACATCATTATTTTGGACTGCAATCTCTCAAGGCACTAGTTCCACATTTCAACAACCAATAGACCAACCCCAAAATGGATCCCAAGATAGCAGACAATCTCACCAGGTTTGATCCAATGCCACACATCAAGAATCCAACATGGAGGGTCTTAAGGGAGAGCCTTAATACTATGACTGACCACAGCCCCAGATCGTTGCAAAAAGTATCCAAACATCCCCGGGTAGCCTCAATTGAGATCTAATCTATATGAATTGAAAGAAAAGAATCATCAACAAAATGATTGTTGATCATTTCCAACCCATCTAGGAGAGATATGCCATTGATTCTCCCTTGAATTCTTGTAGACTCCAAAAGGTACTCCCAAGGCATCAACAACTAGAACATACAAGTAAGGGGTGTAGTGTCCCCAAGGCCGAGCCCCGTTGTAAACCATGTTCTGAAATGAATTGTAATTATGTTTTATAGGCTGGTGAGCCAAGTTTTTATAAGCTGGAGGCTTATGTGTTGTTAGGCCAGGGAGCCTGAGTGTTGAAGGCCAG
>SNQJ01S0166235.1:1104-12859 GCA_010110895.2 Picea sitchensis | reverse complement strand
ATATCCAACACTGAGCAATGCACCTCTCTTCCTTCTTCTCCCAATTGCAGCTACCAAACTTGCGCACTGGATGAGAAAATGAGTGAGTGAGATAATGAGGCTCTGACTTCCTTTATTTATACAAACTGGTAGGCGCTGGAAAGGTGTATCTTCACTGGGCAGGGTTGACTTGTCTTCTTAGTGGTTAAAACCACTTTAATTAGCCTGGTGGCCGACTTCTTAATTTGCACAATATATTTAGGGTTTGACCAATCCACAAAAGGGGATTTGGTCAATTACAATGTCCGACATGATCAATCCACAAAAGGGGATTGATCTAATGAATAATAACTCAATAATAAATATAATACTCTTTGCAGTTACAATATTTCAACAACAATTACCTTGGTGCCTGCATTCATCAATGGAAAGTTTATGTGCATCTAACAGTGGGTTTTCATCATTGACCCTTGACTGGGTGATTCCTCCAGTGCTTGATTTCAACTCATTTATTTGCACCTTGGAGGAATGTACCTCCAATGCTTTCCTATTCGCACAATGCAAATGGAATCTTTCATTTCACTTACTTTGCCAAAGCCTCTACACTTTCTCCATGTTGACTTGCACTCTGAGAACACTTCTATGTTAGGAAAGTTGCCTTTGTCGGGTTTTCTTTCAAAGCAACAACTTTCTATGTTGGGAAAATGCAACTTTATTTGGATTGTGCTTGGATGCCTTACTTGGAGATTCCCCTTTTCAATCATTGACATGTTTTTTTTTTCCTTTTTTCTTATCTTCTCCAAGTGGAGTGAATTGCTTAAAAAATCTTCCTAGCCTCTTGTCATGTCTTTTTTTTTCAATCATGAGCTAAAGAATTGGTGTTTCCTCCTTGAGAGCATTAATCGTTAGCTCTTCCTCCATTTATATAGTTTATTCCAGGAAAAAGAAGGGCATTTCACTTGAGGACCTTTTCAAGGAGATACCAATTCTTTTGTAGGGGGTGACATGACTTGCTTTTCGCCTTATTTATCTTTTTCCAGATTGGTAATGAATGGAAGTTATCTTTAGCAAGAGAAGAGCACCCTCACTTAAAGTATTCTAGGCAATTTTCAGTGTTTTCAACCACTTTTGCAATTCCTTACAATTTCTTTACAATACTTTCACAAGGCATGAAAATGATGCCTTTCTTTGCATGATTTTGGGATTTTCTTACCTAATCAAAGCACCCTATTAAGTGTGTATGAAGACTTGAAGAGGGGAATTTATTCCTTAGTTGTTTTCCATATCAAGGCTCTGGTTATCCTTGATCTTCCTCCCCTTTTCATCTTGTTTTGACTATAAACAAGGGTGTAAGAAAGGTAGACAAGATCGATGCCATTATTCATTCTTCTTCCTCTGCTTGTCTTTTTTTTGCTAGTATTTTACAATGAGTCTCAACACTACTCTAGGGTTTCATCATAGGTCAATCAGTGGACTGAAGTTGATTGAACCAACTAGTCAAACAAGTTTCGAGGGGTTTTTGGGTGGAACTGACCCATCAAACAGAAATTGACTAGTTCTGTATGTAACTAATCTTTCTAGTCTGCACTGGCCAATTTCATATGGAATCGACCAATCCTGTATACCATATGGGTGGACGTCAACCCACCAAATTCACTTAGAAAATGAAAAACAAATAAAAAACTTAAAACCTTAAACCTAATTCTCAATCCTTACTTGCTATATACATGAGAAAACAATGCATATTTGTGTATAATGGTTTAGATTCGCATGGATGTACACACACACACACACAAACACATTTTAAATCAAATTTTGAATATTTTATGTAAGTTTTAGTCAACTAGTTTTGTTTTCGATGTTTTGCTTGTTTCGATTTTTTGAGTTGACCAGTTCGACAATTGGTTGGTCTTGATAACATTAAGGTCAACAAGGTCTTGAGTGGTGGCTTTTATGTATGCCCCCTCTAGTTTCTTAGAATGGAATAGTCTTGATTTGTACTAGAATTATACACTAGCATCTTTGATTAATGGAAAGCTTGCTAGTTTGGTTTGTGAAGTTGTCTTATTGTGAGAATTCTTTGAAAGAAAAATGTCCCCTTAGCTTTTTTATTCAGTGGACATGTTCTTTTAGCAAGTAAGATTTGATTTAGGATTATTGTGCTAACATTTGTTTTTCCATATTCTCCGCCAACCATTGGATTTTGGACCAATGACCCTTCTAATTTTGAATTTTAAGTTCCAATTTATCTAGGGATGCCCCCTTGAGGCGAGCAAGTAGTAGCCAAAAGAGAGAGGGACTATGTGAGGTGACATTGGAACTTTCCCTACATGTTACATTTGATCCCCTTGGAACTAAACTCCCCAAGGACAATTCCAAGTGATAACAAGTCCTAAATAAATTTGAGACAAAACTCAAAAAACGACATCATTAAAATACCCCACTAGATAGAAAAGTCACCATTGCAAATAGAATTTTAGTTGCATTCCATATGCATTACTACTATTGTCTTTTCCCCAATGTCTCACAGTGTAGGGAATTGGAACAAATGCATGGAAAATTCCTATTAGAGAAACGAGGATAAAAGTGTTTGCCCCTAATGGCTTGGGGCATCTACACTCTTCCTTGTGAGGAGAGAGGTCTTAGTTTGACATATGGTCAAGAGTAGGACACAACCTTGATAACCAAGTGGATTATGAGAGTAATAATAGAGGTTTCCCTTAGAAAGATTATGATTCAATGATATTATTGGTGCAAAGACAAATTTCAACATTACAAGCCCCAATATATCACCGAGAATCTATCCAGCTTGGCAAGTGGTTTCAAAAGACTTATCTTAGATATTTGAAGACTCCAAAAGTGGGTAGGATCTCATTGTAAGATATATTTAAATGTTTCATATGGATAGAGAGTGACTTGGTATTGTCACATCTTACACATGAAGATGGTTGGAAAATAAAGGTTTTCACACATAGGGTGCTTTGTGGGATAAATGTTGGAGACTGGGTATCTTGGAGAGTTGTCAACGGTGCTCAATAAAAGGTAAACAACAAGATTTTCTTAGCCCTGTGCAAAGTCATGCTAAGTACTTCTTTGTGATATTGAGCTTAGAAGCTCTAGGGACCATATGAAAAGATTGGAAGCGGTTCTACAAAAAATACATCTTTACTTGTTGTACTATGGAGGATTGTTAGAAGATTCGACCTTACCTTTTGTTCACTAAGAGACTCAAAAAAAAATGGGCTATCGAAGATGGTAAGATTAGATGGTTACAAAGGTTAAAAAATATATGGAAAGCACCCTCATCTTTTAAGACCAAAGTGCTTGGTTGGCTAGCCCTCAATAACTTGTAGTGAAGTATAGGATTCATCATTTTGGATTTAAAAATGGTTGTTCATATGCTAGAACCCTAAAATAGTTAAACATGTGTAAATCAATGCAATAATTCTGGGTATGGATAGCCACTTAACATTCCATACTCTATTTGGCTCCCCTTGAGTAGAAAGGGGTCATTCACAGGTACAAATGGATGATTAAACCAACATGAAAGAGCATCTGGGACACCATATTCCTAACATGCATCTCCTTCATATGAAAAAGGCATTGCTAGGGAGCACTTCATGGAGATGTTGTCGTTATGAATCGGATTTAGCCATCCAACATTATGCTAGAATAGGTATAGAACTGGAATTTGTTGGAATGGGCACCAAAGAAAACATGTTGGCTCTTGTCACATATGTTAGGAAGGGGAAACTCACATGTTTCTCTTCTTCCAAGTAATTTATGATTGTATTGTGTATCTTTTTGTGGACGTGAATGAAATATAGGATGCATCTTTATTTTAAAAAAGTTTCTTGAGGCAATTCCATAACAGTCCATTTATTAAAAGGAGTATTATTTCAAT
Organism: Picea sitchensis; assembly: GCA_010110895.2. Taxonomy (NCBI): domain Eukaryota; kingdom Viridiplantae; phylum Streptophyta; class Pinopsida; order Pinales; family Pinaceae; genus Picea; species Picea sitchensis. The sequence continues at coordinate 8,976 of SNQJ01S0166235.1, read as the reverse complement.
GGTAATAATGTAAACAGTTTCTATCACAATGCAATTAGTTACTCCTAGATAAGATGCATCTTTAACAAAAAAAAGTTCTTAAGGCAATTTCATAAAAAGCCGTTTATTCAAAATGAGTATCAAAATTTCAATGGCAATAACGGAAATGGTTTCTATCACAAACCAGTTAGTTACTCCTAATTCTTTTGAAAACTAATAGACATTGAATTTAACCTCCAATCTGGAAGAGAAGGGGACAATATTGGAAATTGGCTCCAATGATACCATGTAGACTTAATTTCTATAACTAAAATTAGATATCAGTCAGGGATGATTTTAAGCATGGAAATTTGTTTTAAAATGTAGAAACCTTGGCGAATCTTACTAATCTTTCATATGCCAACTATAAAAGGTTTGGCGGTGTTTTTGTAAAAATATTCAAATTTCTAAGAAATTTATATAGTTTGTATAAAATTTTGGCGATTTTTAAGGTAAAATAATTTTATCCTATAGAATTTGGGTGAATCATTTTTGGAATAATGAATATTTGTTTGGGAAAAACCTTGGAAAATTAACCCATGAACAAAATTTAGCCCCTAAAATTATCCCTGATATAAATGTCACCAATATAGCAAGCCACCAATATAACTTTAACTACTAGATATAAATATCCAAAAATCAGAATTGAATCAACTACATAAGATTAGATATTAAAACCCATTAAACCAAAATCCCTCACAATGAACCATCCTATTCAAGCTTAAGAAACTTGGGCATTTCTCTACGTTGTCATAGGCCTTGTATGAAATAGAGTAAAATTGGAAGGCACGTGTTGAATGGGCCATGTATTTAATTTTGCCCCAATGTTCATTAAAAAAAAGATGGACAAAATGGCTTGCAAGGAGCAACACCCTTCTAGAATTGCTCTATTAATCATTTAATGTGAATTTTTTTATTCTTGTTTAAATAAGCAAGTTACCTTGTGATTAGAAGGCTGAACATGAATTAAGCTGTTTTGTCCGAACAAGAGCTCCTATGGCTCTACAAAATGATAGATTTAAATAATATAATAAATTGAATTAATTTCACAGCTAGATCGTGCATGTTTAATATACATACTATTACATTTCCTTAGAGCTTCCACTGTCATCGATTATTTCTAATCAGATGAAAGATATTCCGGGGTGGTCGGTGTGCATATCATCATGGTTTTTCTTCAGTCTTCGCCTTGGATTTATTTGGCGTTTGCTCCACCTGCAAAGGATAACGAAAGAATCAGTACCCTCAACTCTGGAGACATTCTTGTAGACATAACACAGAATTATTGCACCCAGAGGCGAGGTGCTCTAGAGGTGGGGGCAATTTCCGTGTCCAATAAAATAAAATGAAAAAAAAGAACGGATATTTTTTTAATATTATGTCAAAAAAAAAATGATATATTGTTTATCTTGTCATATTTAAACAAATTATAAACTAGCATAAATACATCTTGTCATATTTAAACAAACTATATACTAATATAAACTAGTATAAATACATCTTAATTTTGGATCAGAATAAGAAACTAAGATGCAGACCTATATAAACTGTTGATAGAAATGAAAAAACAAAGTGCAGATCTAAATATTTATTAAATAGTATATGATGGTGAAAAAAGATTGAGGTTTGCAGCTAGAGTTTATTATATCCATATCTGTCCTTATACATCTTAATCTTGGATCTTGGATCTAGAGTTTATTATATCCATCTCCGTCCTAGATTTATGTTAACCGACCCGAGTTAACATAAATCTATGCTAGCCTATCAAATTTATATATCCATTTGTCCTCGGTTAACATAAATCTATGCTAGCCTATCAAATTTATGTATCCATCTGTCCTTAACTGACCCGAGCTAACATAGATTTATGCTAGTCTATCAAATTTATAGCATGCTTCAAAATGTCTAAATATATTGACCAGAAGTAGAACATGGAAATTTTTATTTTATTTGATGGTTTGAAATACAGACGGCCAAAGATGCATTCTTAATGCTTAATATGTCTAGTTGCATAACACTTCAAACACCAAACTTGTCTGCGTGGCCTGATACATACCAATACTGGTTGTATAACCAAAGTGAATCTGAAGCCACAGATACTCCATCCTCATTGCGGTTCCAGTAATAATAAGCATGGGAACTGTTCTTTATCTCTAGCATAGCATGACCATAACTGGCTTCACGGAAAGCTGAGTATGCAGGCTGTGGCTCTTTGAAGCTGTGTAGAGATACAAAATTAGCTTTTGATAAATTTGAAGTGGGAATAACAGCTTCAAGCTGATTTGAAAACAACAAGTGATGCATGCATGTATATGCCTCATAATTGTTTATTTTTTACTAACATATGTTGATAAAAACATTAAAACGAAAATCGAGTCTACTGAAAATTTGGCTTCATGACATACATCCCAGCAAGGCCTTCTAAGTTGCCACCATCACCAACAGTTATATACACCGGAGCTGATTCATCTTGTTCAGGTTTGCATGCTCCATTTGTAATGTTATATTTTACATTAGAGATTCTATACTGCAAAGCAAAAGGACAATGGAAGTTTGTTATTTCAAAGCATCAAGTATTTATTAAAAGGGAATCTTGCAATATAGACATACCAAAACTGAAGCAACAGGTCATACAGAAAGCAAAGAAGCAAGATACTTATTTTCCTTATATTGGACAGGTGCATTTTTATAAAAACATCATTCAAGAAATACTACATAAATAATATAAGAAAAACTCCATGTTTTTCACAGACGTGTGCAGGATTTCATTGCTTGGCATGTGCATGTGTGTGTCGATAAACTTATTGTTATTTTATTGCACCCTGTTGAAGTTGCATAGACCATAGTCACAAGATACTGTCATTTTCCTTAAAAAAGACTATTCCATGTCTTTTGAAATTTTAAGTACACAGTATTAATCCAAATAACAGTTTGGTGGTTGGTCAAACTTTGACCTTGATCTTGCGTCTCTAGGTTAGTTCCGTCATTTCTCAATTTGGCTTCGAAAATTGAATAGGACCCCTTATTTGACAAAACTAACATGCTAAACATCACTGTTTTGAGTCTCAACAATTGACGTAGTTTTGCATTTTGATTGTGGCATTTCATTTTATATCAAAATAATTATCAAATATATGTTGTTTCCAAGATGTAATTGAATTATTTTTGTACTAGATTTATTTTTTCATATGTACAATATGATATTTTTTGGTGTTTTCCCTTATTTTTTCAAACTACGCACTTTTTCCATATGTAAGGTTGGCATAGATACTTTTGAATTTATGTTGTAACTTGTGACTACGGTATTGACCATATTCATGTATCATGTTAACCATGAGATGACCACCGTATCTATGCTTTGCACGCAGATGTGATCTTTAACAGGTAAGTATATTAAATCCTTAAATAACATATAATTGATAAAAATATCTGCATAGACCATGAAACTAAAATAATTATGAAGTGCAAACACTAGAGACTGTCTAACTGCTTATGACACCTCCATGGGCCAACTTGATCACTTAACAAACAACCAATTAGGATGTTCCAAATCATTGTCGTGACCCAGCTATCCAGATATTGAAATTTGAGACATTTCAAAACCTTGATGGAGAGTTTTCCCTCAATTGAGACATTACAAAACCCTGATGGAGAGTTTTCCCTCAAGGCAAGGGCATTTGTAAGGGGGTTGGCATTATCTGATTTTTCATCTACAATTATAGTGTAACAAATGATTTTCTTTGCCTCTAAAAGAAGACCAATCTAGTTCAAGGAATTTAGCAACACCAAGTAATTTTGGGACAGTCCTCTTAGGTTCAATTTTTTACTTCTGGGTTTACTGTTGAAGTGGACCAGGCATTTGGAGAGGTTTATACCACCGATATTCCTTCTGATCAATGTTTATGTTTTCAAACCATCTAAATCATAACTTATCAAACTATTTGGCGATCAAATCATATTTATAAAAATTGATACAATTTATCTTAAGGCGATATCTCATTGATTTCTTGTTACCACCTCAAAAATTTGGCAACAACACCTATGCATTAGTGTCCCCTGTGCAACATTGACAAAAGAAAAAAAAATGTTCATAGTAGAATGTTTGCAGCAGAAACAAAAATTTTCAGAGCAAGTAGAGAACATTTACAATAAAAACTGATAGCACTTGAAAACATCTATAGAATATGTTGAAAATTTTCTTCAGACTGTTAGAAAACTTCAAAATAAACACATTGTACAGTGTATACAACATGATATACCTTCTACACATGGACTTGAGTTATATTAAAAAAAAAAAACCAAGTAAATTGTTCAAATCATCTGATTTTCATGCAGATCTCTGCACAAATACAAATGGAAATATGTGGTATTCCCAGAAGCATTCTTTATTCCCTATATCTTGGGATGTAGTGAATATTCCCTAAAATTTGATATGCACAAGTACATGGATTTGGCAAAATGATAAAGAAACCTACTATATATTTTTGGGAACCTTTAATACTTAGGTGAAAAGCATAGATTTATCTAGAACTAGTCATAAGTTAGGCTACAAAAGCTATCTATCTATATATATATTTGGAAATGCTGCTTATAGAAACTTACAGCGGTCCTTAAGCTGCTGGGCTATGAGGGGTGTTTCTATGCTGTCAAAATCAACCAGGACTTGCACCTAGCCTCATCTGCCACTTAAAGGGCTTTGAACCCGGGTCTCTGGGTTAATCCAAGCACAATCACCTTGCTCCTTGCTGCTAGACCACATACCCATGGGAAAAGCTATACTTTTAATGAAAATATGAATAAATTTCGCCAAAAATTTAATCTATTAAATTTCACCCGAATTAAGAAAGTTTGTTTTAAAAAAATCATCACCTTGCTGCTTGCCATTAGACCACACACCCATGGAAAAAGCTATATTTTTAATGAAAATTTGAACAAATTCTGCCCCAAAATTGATCTATTAAGTTTTAGGTTAATTAAGAAAGTTTGTTTTAGAAAAATCATTGCTTTTGATACATGTCAGGAATCCAACTTGAAGGGTTTGAATATGACCAAACTACATTACATTCAACATATTTTAAGGACAAAATAAATGGTGATTTTGCTGATGAATACAGAATAAAGAATCTTGCTCTGTTGGGTTGTGGTCTAGTGGTCAAGACATGGTGTCGCAATACTGACGACTTGGGTTCAAATCTCAACAGGCATAGAGCCCTAGAATAATATGTGTGTTGGCCAAGTTTGACAGCTCCACACATTGAAGAGGGGCATCAATCATACAACTAGTTACTACTTACTACTAACTAGAACTGCATCAATGATGATTAAATGACAAACACACAAGAAATTAGAACCATAAACTGCAGCTTTCTCATAAGTCATCAAAATCAAAATGTATTACATAGATACTAAGTTACTGATACTATAGGTAGGAATGCCAATGACAAATACAAAATAGGGTAGATACTAGAACCATAGATGGAAGAATCTCATAGCTTGTGACTGTCAGTAGTCCTCCTCCATGTCAAAATCATCAAAATCAACATCACTGCCACTGCTCACTCCTCCATCCCCCTCTTCTATATCCAATCCAATCTGTACATCTGTTGGTGTAGAGGATGACCCCTCGAGAGGATCACCATCATCAAAAGTGATCGGCTCTAGCGCTGGCTCATTAAGATCCAAGTTGGCTAATGCCAACTCAACAGTACTGTCCAAACCCATATCATCAAGAAACAATGTTGTAAATCTCGTCTAAGGGAAAGTATCGGCGAGGGTCCAAAATGTAACTTCTCGATGACATCAGTGGAAAATATCGGAATATCTCGGAAAATGTCGCAAGACCTCAAAAAAATACAAAAATACTCATTTGTTTTCAAATTTTTAAACATCTAAAGCAACAACAACATCAAATAGACACATTGCTACATAAATATGAAAATACAACTAATAAATAAGATGCCTAAGATGTCAAGTGGTCGCATATCGTTACTAAACAGAAAATTATGAAACATGCTCCGGAAGGGATGATACAAAATCACATCAATTGATCAAAATAAATGTATCTCATCAGATGAATCATCATGAGGCATCTAGATACTAAATAGTACATAATAAAATAAAAATGATAGATCATCATCATAGGAATCCAAATCATCGTTGATTCCCTCTAACACTTTTACGGGTATGTAATATCCCTAGATCCGCAGATCTAGATGTTTGCCTCAACCGTTGGTTATCTGCTGCCGAAACTGATAATCTTTGGGATTCTAGATGCAGTTAATGGTTTTCTCTGTGTTTCAATGATTTTGAATGTGGTTAATGATTTTCTCTTGTGTTTCCCAGTGTATAACAAACATGCAATAGATAGAAAACATAGAACAATTGCAACCACTTCTATTATGAAATATGATTGGAAGTACAAAATTGCATGCGGGGAAATAAAATGAATCTCTCAGCTAGATCAAGACTAGATGGATCTTAGCTGGAATACAATCAACAATGCTAAATCAAAATACCCAGAATAAAGAAGCTGGTTGGATCAATAGATGAGAAGAACTGTCGGAAACTGCTGCATGTGCTCGACAACTCACACGACAACTGCAGCAAGACTGGAATATTCGCCTTGTTGGCTAAACTCCTCTGATAACCCTGAAATTTGTCCCAGTTAGGTCGCCCTGACCTCAAGCACCCTCTCGGTAATTGTCGAACTGAAGATCGACCCTCTGTTGATCTGTACGGACCCTGAATGGGATCCCCTGGGGGGTTGCACCCTTCCTCAGCTCAACTGTTGTGCCCTAGTGATTCCACCGTCAGAATCTGGTTGTAACTGTCTCAATCTAAGCGCCCTAACCTCCTCTAAACTAGGTCGGAAGGGTTTCCCCAGATCTGGTCCGGTGATCTCTCTGGAACCCTGAATGTGCCTCCCCAAGTGTTGCGCCCCCAATAGCTAGCTAACTAGTGCGCCCTAGATGATTCCTCTGTCAGAATCTGGCGAGTAATATCTCAAAATCTGAGCCTTGCCTTCCTCTCAACTGGGTCGGAAGGAAGTCTTTGTATTCTCCCTGGTCGGGACAGGCTAAACCTCTGAGTCTCCCAACACTTGCACCCTCATCCTGATGAAGTGTGCACTAGTTGTCTAAACCTGTAAAACTGCTAGTGCAAAATGATGAAATATCTGGATGATCTTCCCAGTGACTAGGGTGTGTCTCTCAACACCGAAATCAACCCACTAGTGTCTTCCTCCTAGAATCCACAATCTCCATTGATTCACCTAAACCTGTGTTTTCTCCTCAGAGCTCAAATGTCAAATCATAAACTAGCATAATGAGGAATTAGGTTGCTTTTCACTTCATATACCCACTCAAACCCTAATTCTCTGTTGACCTCTATATTTAGCTCCTTCACTTAGGCGCCCTTCTATTTTTAGCTTAATTCACTTAAAAGGCACTTTTCCCACTTTTCACTTAATGTCACTTTCGAAATATAACATTCCCTAGTGAAATGACACCAAATGACCTTGTTTCCCCTATTTCTCCTTGGCTACAGTCTAAAAGGGGATGTTTAGACTACTAAGCAATCCTCTCTAGAGCTCCTACTTGGAAAGGCACATTACAATCCTCCCTTCCCGAGATTGCTTGTCCTCAAGCAACATCAATGCAGGGTGCTGCAAAATCTGCTCACTCTCCCAAGTGTTGCCGTCCTTATACACACTTGCAAACGTGAGAAAAGTCTAGCTCACTTAGTGTGTCCTTGGAGGCACAATGCCTAGGTTCAAAGCCCATGCTGTCACTTTGGCTTGAACCTCTTCCGTCTAGGCTTACTCCTAGGGAAGCCAAGGGGGGTAGACACTTGAAG
>SNQJ01S0166234.1:21012-41366 GCA_010110895.2 Picea sitchensis | reverse complement strand
ACCAAGTATCATCATATCAGATCACTCATTGCAAAGGATGTCATCAAGACAATTTATTGTTCTTCAGAAGATTAGATCTTCGACATTTTCACGAAACCTCTTGGCAGAATAAAATTTACTAAGTTCAAGGATGAACTTGGTATCTGTTGTAATGTGTCTTTGGATCATAGGGGGGAATGTTAGATGATCCAAAATACAAATATCATAGTTTAAAAAGTTAGAATAAAATGATTATTAATTTAGAATATTAAGTTAATAATCTAGAATATTTGATTAATAAATGGAGACATTTAGAAATAGAGTATTGTTGTAAAATATATGACTCTAGAAAAGTGTTGTATCTTAGGCTCTAAATTAGGAGTATAGTTAGAAGATTGTTAAGATAACATTTATTATAAATGGACACTCGTTTATTTAATAAGTGATCCATAACTAGAGTTTGTTAGGACATTTACCTTATATTAAGCTCATTGCAAGAGTGTTAAGGTGTTCAGGTGTAAACTCTTGCAAATTCCCATATGTAATTTATTTTCCTATTTAATAAAAGTGTGTGTATGAGGACACTTCTGCCATTAGGGAGAAATTTAGACCCTAAAATTTTCCCCGCTAGAATGAGTTTTCTTATCAATTTTTTGAAAATTATCCACAAGGTTTCTAACAATATGATGACTTATTTATGAACTTTTAATTGTTTTAATGTCTGAAATTCTCCTAACAGTTGTCAAACTCCTAGATTTTAACAAAGAAAAATAATTGACAATTAAATGCATTATTTGATTCAAAATATTATTTAATAACTTATATGAATGATAATGAATAGTTCATTTAGTTGACTTACCTTATAGTTATTATATACCACTTTCATCCACCTTAATTCATTTAGGAGTTATTCACTGAACACTTCTCAATCTAGGTAGGGATGATGGACCCATATTTTGGCACTCTTGGCCTCTCTGTTGTGGTGTTACAAACATGTAACACACCCGACCCCTAAATACCCTTTCTAGGGATGGGGCATCAAATGTTTGCTCTCTCTAATCATATCAAATCATCTCGACGAGGTCATCATCCTCTTCCACTCAACCGTATCTTTCTAACGACTATTACCAACTCTAATCTGACCTTTGGTTTGCAATATGTGGCCTCTGGAAGTTGTTCAGGCATTACCTATTGGGGACCTCATGGCGGTCGGTGTTCGACATTGAACGCCCATTTTTCCTTTATGCTCATATACTCCATGAACCCCAATATCTCTCCACGTTGCCTCAATCATTCAACGATCGGTTTTTGGTGTTTAGCGTTCGGCATTCCACGTTTATCATTTGAACGTTTGAAGTTCGGCATTCGACGTTCTACGTTTGGCATTTGAACGTTCTATGTTCGGCATTCGATGTCTATGTTGAACGTCAACATTAGACATTAGACATTATACGTTGGACGTTGGCATTCTATGTTGAATATCGGTGTTCTACGTTCGACGTTCTAAGTTGGACGTCAATGTTCGACATTCGATGTTCTATGTTGAATGTCGACGTTCGGTGTTCTACGTTGATTGCCTCATGATACTACACCCCAAGTATTCCAAACTCCCAAATTCCCGGAGTCTCGGAGTCCCAGTCGCATCACCAACCACGTTGGCCAAGCGGACATGAACCAGAGGCTCACACGCGGTGAGGGCCAGGGGTGACACGTGTCATGCTCTAATAGGCATAAGGGGTCTATAAATTTTCCATATCTTGATGACATGTGGCACCTTATTTGTGGCTCCACGTCAACCTCGATGATGTCAGTGAGCCACGTCAACCCCAGACATACAACCTTTGAAGTTCTTTCAAATCTCACGGTCAAGGTTTGTCCACGTAGATCCATATATCCATGGCTCTCATTTCTTCGCAACTCTAGGGTTCAGATCATATCAACTCCTCACATCGCAAATCCCCTGGGGAGCCAAGTCTTCAGACTATCGAATCTAGCACAATGTGTCCTCGACCTATCAATGGTTGATATTTACTTTGTCATTCATGATTTCAGGAGTCTTCACACTTTGAATACTCTTGGCCAATTTCCTCCAGAGTACCAAGTCTCCAGACTATCTTTAATTTGCCCATGTGATTTCGTGAGTTCACACTTTGAATACTCTTTGGCCAATTCTCCAGAGTACCAAGTCTCCGGACCATGAGATCTTCTGCCACGTAGCCTCTCATTCAAAGGCTCGAGTCCAAAAAATGAAATCTAATAGGGGATAGGATGGGGCCACGCGCCACTCCACGACACGTTCTAGTTGGTTGGGAAGTTAATAGGGTTTCTCAATGTAGAGTCCTTAGATCGACGATTGATAGGGAACCTGAAGGATCCAAGGATCGACATGCATCTACGCCAATTTCTATAAATTGACATATCCGGTGGGTTCAACGTAGATATCTCTATTATCACCCATAATTTCCAGAGGTTGTCGAAGGGTAGAGGAAATTGACAGAGGTAACTTATCAAAACCTCTTTTGAAACTAGAATCTAGCCCCTGCCTAGTTTCTCGTAGAGGGATCTCTCTCTATAATTTAGATTTGTTTGATTTTTAGATATTAGGTTGCTTGGTCCGATTTGTTTGTTTGTTTTAAAGGTTAGCTTAACAAGTGTATTAAAATTCCATTGGGATATGGGGCTTGTATTAAAGATTAGAATCATATACAATTTTTATGAGGTTTCTTCATTGTATGTAGACAGTAAATTTTTTGGATCTATTGAGATTAAATGAGATGGATTAGACTGAAAAGATGAGAAGGTCAACCAAGCAAAGAAGCAAGTAAGAATTTCCTTACTTAATATCAAATGAATAATATATAAACCATTAAAATACCAGAAACAGAGTATGCAAGATAAATTATGTTCTATTGATTTCCTTTTAATGGTTAGAATATAAAAAACATAACTGATTATAGAGAATAGAAAACGCTCAACAGAGAAACAGAAACATCACCAACAATTCAACACAAGAATCCCTTAAATTCACCTTTTTAATTACTGATTGATCCTTTTCAAAATATTACACAAATATCTCCTTGGGTGCAAAAATCAACCCTCAATAGTTCTAAGTGAGAAGTATTTATAAAATAGTTACATTTGATCCTGTCATTATTGACTAGGATATTGTGGATAAAAAAATCTAACTAACTAGACTACACCTACAAAATATTAGGAATGTTGCTAATCTATTTGAATCCTTAGTGTTGATTCTGGGGAAGTAGTTGATGATTCATCACTTTGACTTGATTGTCTCCTCCATGCCGACTAACTCCACATCACCTTACTCAAGTAAAGAACACAAAGCTTCCCATCTCTTGACCAGGGATGTCCTATAACTTTTGCATATTTTGTCCATCCAGTGTACTCTGGAAAAGCAGGTTTCTAGATGAAATGCTCTTATCTCAATGCCGGGATGCCCAGTCCAAACTTTCATAACGCTTCTAGGAAACCAGTAATGCTTCCATGAATGCCTACAAATTTGGAACCATCCTTACACCGTATTGATCTAACGCTTGTAACTGACAGAGTAATGTTTGTCATTTATCACCACCCGTGAAGGTCCTCTGCAGCAATTTCCAACCCGTTGAAAAATATTTGCACTCCAATTTCCATCATCTAAGATTTCTCCTCTAGCTCCAATATCAATCCTTTCTTGGTCAAGACCTTCTTGACCTCAATGATGGTCTTTGTCTTGTCTTCAATTTCGAATGCTTCTAATTCCTGCTTGCTCTTGGAGTTTAGGAACTTGATGAGCTCAGTGGCCTCTATATGTCTGTCCCCTAACTCTTCCCTTATATTTTCAATTGCTTCTCTAGCATTTTGTACCAATTCATGTTGTTCGAAAACAATTTGTATTTATGGCCATATTTCTACCATTAATTTTCTAATATCCATCCAAATGTTTTCCTTGACCTCAGATAATGTCTTAGCCATGACAGACTCCTTCTGCAGCTTCTGTAATTGTTGACTAAGTCTTTGTGATTTATGCATTTATGTGTTGTAACTAGACAGGAACATGGACTTCAAGTCTTGGAGGATTTTTAATTCTTCTTGTAGATTTCTAATTTCTTCCCCTTGAAGGGACATGTCCTCCACTGACTTTACCAACTTCTCAGAAGCATCTGGAACTTTCATTGGGATAGTTGATGGAATCTATCTTGTTGTGGATGTTGTTGTTGTACTAACTCCTTTGAGAGGAACTGCATCTAATGCGATAACATCCACTTGAGCACTTTGTTCATTCTCTTTAACAAATTTGTCTAATTCAGTCTCCATCTCTTTAATATGTGTATTTTTCTCCATTTTCATCTTTAGCATCTCCTCTTTGTGGCCTTCACTTTCAACCATTTCTTTTTCTTGTGAAACCTCAGTGGTTGGAAGTTTCAATTGTTTTCTCAAGGATGTTATGTCATCATTTTTATTCTTGAGTAACTCTTTAGATGCCTTGACATTAGAAGGGTCATAACCAATCTTCAGTACCAGATCCTCTAGGGATTTGATTTTATTATCTTTGGCCAAGGATGATATATTTTCCATCTTCAATTGATCTTGGACGTTATTCAATGAGACCTACAACTTCGAGGAAATCAATGAAGTGCTTGTTAGAATGGAGAAAATCATCTCCCTTGTTTTTCTGTGCATGTCCATTTGGTCCAGTGGATGGACCTCCTTCACATCAAACTCAAAGGATGTTTTATTGTGGTCATAAGTTTTCTTGGGGTGAGGTAGTTGTTCTTGTAGGTATTCCATTTGCATCCTTCCCTTCTCTCTGTCAAATGCAGGAAGTAATCTATGTTGGTATGTAGATTTCTTCTTCCAAAACTGGGCATATGTGTTGTTATTCAAAAGTTCATTCTTGTGCTTGATCAATTTATATTTGTCAAAAATGCTTGGTTGTGTTGGCTCATGAGAGGACTCAGTTGACAGTGTAGTGTCTGCTTTCTTTTTGGATAAGGATGTGGACACTATGTGTTGACTTCCTGATAATGTTGAAGAATGTGGTCCCTCCATGACTATGGTGGACTGTGTTTCACCTTCTCTAAGCCTATATGATGTGTGGCTAGTTTTATCCCTCTTCCTGTAAACTTGAAAATATTCAGCTAACACTTCAGTGACTGAAGGAGAAACCTCTTTCCTCGCTCTTTTTTATGTTTGTACTTGAGGAGTGATGGTATGAGAGGCAGTGACAAGGGGAGGTTCTTATTCAGTTTCCAAGAAGGTATTTTCCTTCCAGTCTATCTGATTCATATACTTTTCTACTTCGGGCTTTTGCACATAGGCATTAGGAGAGTTCTTCTTCTTGAGCCCGATTTCTGATATAATACCAAAAGGGTTGTAGTTCCATGTTAAGCTTAGACTGAAATTCATCTTTTTCAAGAGGTCTTTAACTTGTTCTCCTGCAGCTCTGTTGTTGCATATGAAGGGATGAATTTGGCTCTTGATCCTGAGTTGTTGTTTCTTCTTAAATGGTACAAAATGAATGTCATTAGAGCTTATCATATGTATGATATATTCCAATGCAAAGATCCTTACAAGGAGGTATTTTGGTAGTTTATATGGTGGCAGTTCACTCCCATATACTATGATCTCAGTATGGTTCTGGTAAAGATACCAGTCCCATGTTTTGGCCAAGTCAGAGAGATGAAGAATTCTATGGACCTCCTCATTTATTCTTGGTTCCATTTTGTTGCTAAGCATGCACACCACTAGATGATAAAATTGATCAATGAAGTCTTTGAATATGAACTCAGTGGAATTTTTCCTTACTAGTGAGGTCCAAGTGGTCATTGATTGATGATTTCCTTCCTGATCTAATTTCTGGAGAGCACATGAGAATCTGTCTCCCTGAAAGAAAAGGAGCAGGTACACCATAACTAAGGAGTACTTGAACATTCATTTTGTTGACAATTTGAAGAGTTGTTCATGTATATTGTTAGCCAAAAATTGACTAAAATCGAACTGGGTTGTAGCTTTCTCTTCTGTGGAGAAAATGGATAGAAAACCTAGAATAGGTTCATCTACCCATTCATCAGAAAAATATCCTAACATGCAATAGAGGGTGAAACTGATTTGGTTGGCCCTGACTGAGAAAATGGAAGACATATAATGAGGGATTTTCTTAGGCAACTGTGCATCTTCTGGCATGAATATTTCAAAGATTTGGGCTCTTTGGGGGAAAGAGAGTTTCTAATAGAGGTCATTTAGGATTTCAATGGAGAAAGGGATAGTAGAATCAGTTATGGGGATCTGTAGCATTTGGTTTATTGACTCGGGAGTAATGGTGAACAGAGTTTCACTTGACGAAGACATGATGGCCCTTTAGCCGAGAAGATAATGGGATTGACACTTAAGGGAAAAATCTGGGAAATGATAGGTCTGGGGAAACATATACGATGGTAGATTGGACTCCCAGAGTCTGATATCGTCACTCTGGTCTAATAAAATGTCTTTTAGGCATAAGTGTAATTTGAAGAAATCGAATTCACACTTCGACTCTGAAACTCTGTAGTCTTTGTCAGTCAGGGGAATGTGATCCAAGTCGATGGGAGGAGGAAGAAACAAGTTTTCGACAATTTCAGCGGATTTGGTTTTGGTCGCCATGGATAACAGAGATATGAAGGCAGAAATAATAACGACTGTAGTTACCTGGTTTAATGGTGCATGTCGGCTGTGTATCTTGGTGGTGGTTATCTTGAAGAAACAGAGTTAAACGGTGCAAGGGGTTTTTTCTTTATGGTGCGGTTGGTGACTGGATAATTAACGGTTATGAGGGATGGCATTGATTAGCCAATGGGTAGATGAGTATGACATGGATGGCATTGATTTGGCCAACGACTAGATGAGTGTGATGTGTGACAGGGTAGTGGGGTATGGTGGCAGAGTGAGGTGGGTGGTATTGGATGAGCGGTTAAGAGGGTTCCCAGAGGGGGTGGGGGTAGCTGGTAAGATAAATTGAGCGGGGGGGTCCGATAAGATATGGGATAGACACATAGTGTAGGTCCCGCATTGGGAAACCACTTTTCCTGGACCCCCCAGTGTTATAGGAAGAAAGGTCGAGGGGGTTCGAAAATCATTGTCGACCGTTTATTTGGGCATGCCTTGATCAACCATTGAGAAATGTGCAACCTTTAGTTGCATAACAACAAAAGGTCATATCCTGACCAAACTTGGGATAAAAAACATGTTTTGGGTAGCACTAGCTCCCCCTTCTTTATTTTTTTCACCAAGGGGTCATTTTCTAATGTAAACACATGATCCGGATTTATTTTCGGCATGAAATGAGAGTGGATATATAATAAATAAATGCATAGAGATATCGCAGATATCGAATAATATAATAGAAATGTATCAGAGATGCAACCATAAATACAGAGATACAATAATACACGATTTCTATTAATGAAATAAATGTAGAGAGACTGTAAAAATATAGAGTGAAAGACTCACTAGAATGGTGGCATCTTATCTCTAAGAAGAGATGTGACGGCTACTCGCATTCGCAAGAACATGATTACAATGAGGCTCTGAAGGCCTTTTTACAATAAGCAGGAATGCCAAAAACCCTCGACATCCAAAAACCTAACCCTAGGAGATGAAGCGCCAAAAGTCATGTGTGCCCTGTTTGGGTAAGTTAGTACATCAACTTCCCGGGGTCGTAACGTTTGCATACGATCTTCATTTTAGGCATATGATAGCCTGTTGGAAAGGTATCATCGAGGAGATTCATTTTAGGCACAATATCAAAGGAACTTTATATTGTAAACTTTTTTTCCCAAAAAACATCGTTTAGGGCCTCAAAATGGCCTCGTAAGTTAAAAACTGCTAAAAACAGTAAATTACCAAAATTGCCAAAAAACTAGTTTGAGCCAGTTGGAAAAGGTGGGTGGCCACCGATATCCACCTGGATCAATCCTCCCTCCTTAGGAATCAATGGTCTCCATTGCGTTGAGTGACTGGGGGAGAGGAAAAAATGTTTGTTGAATCTGAATCTTGGTGAGCTGCTTGCCTTGTTGGAGAAGTTGTGATGCTTAGCTTGTTGAAGGTTGTCACGAACATGTGTCTGGAAGGGTTGGACCTTTTTAACCAGTCTGGATACATGAGATTATTTTGTGAAGAAGGAATTTTTACACTTTGTTGCAATCTTGTCGACCTACTTCTGTTGGATAGAAGGTGCTTGGGTCGAGGCTGTAGTGGTTGCAGTATCCTTCTGTTCACCTTTTGAACAGATTGTGAAGAAGCTGAATTGTGTAGTATGAGATACTACCTTGTATCATTGTTTAGGTGGAACAGTAGTCAGAACTACCTCTGGTATTCTGTAGAGATGACCCCCCAGAGAAATAATTACACTGTGGGGTTGAGACTCATAAACAACATGCCGTCTCCACATATATGGATGGCCCAAGAGAACATGATAGACATACAGTGGGGAAACATCACATAATACCTCATCCTTGAAGGGTTGGATGTTGTATGACAATCGACATTGTTGGTTGACACGGAGATCTCATCCTTGGCGAAGCCACCCGATGTTGTATTGTTGCAAGTGTGGTGTTGTCGACAATCCCAACTGTTTGACGACCTCTGCTGATATGAGGTTCTTCTGTATTCTTCTATAAACAATAAAATGCATCGGGGTCCCCTTCACTGACATCTATGAATGAAAAAGGCACTCCCCCTCTTTAGAATCTGTTGGTTCTTCTGGTTGAATTGTTGCGGTCGCAACAATAGCAGTGGGGTCTGCATTGATGATTTGTCTTTTACCAGTATTTTCAGAATCAGATTTTGAATAAGGATTCGACTCCTTGTCTTTGATCTCAGCCACCAATGACTATTTTGAGAAACATTCATCAGTGTTGTGCCAGGGGATTTTGTGGAAATCACGTTATTTTTTGGTGTCCTTCTTTGCTTCTTGTGACCCTTATTTTCCTGTGGCTTGGACTGGTTTTCGAGAGATTGTTTGTTAGGGACGTATTTGTCATACTTTGGTTGTTGCGGATTTGCAGACCCGAACTCCCATTTGTTCTGGTGCTTAAATTTCTTCTCGATTTTAACAACATATCGATAAGCAGCACCAAGTGATGAGATGTCTAGAAAATCCATTTCAATTTGGATGTAACTGTGTAGAGCCCCACCGTATTTCATAACCAAATGTCATTTGAAGTCTTTGATACCCAGCTTCGTGTGCAAGGTATGGAAGGTATTGGTGAACTCCGGAACTGCTTGGCCTCTCTCTTGCCATATTGTGGTCCATCTCATGTACTTTTCCTCATAGTTTCCAACGGGGTAATACTGTTCCTTTACCTCATCCACAAAAAAATCCCAAGTGGGCTTGGCCCCATATATTTCAGACTCCTCTGTGTAACTTTTCTCCCAGTAAGTTTCCCACCAATGTTTGACATGAGGGAGATATTTAAGGAGTGCGAAGGTGATCTTTTCTCTATCGGAAAAATTGTGAACAGAGAAATAACCTTCTAGCAGATTTAACCATTTGTCTAGGGCTTTTGCATCTATCTGTCCTTCAAATACAGGAATATCAAAATTAATGTGTACCTTGAAAGGTGAGTTGCTTCCAAAGTGGTCTCTTTATGAAGATGTGCCTGTTGCTATCGATAGGCGTTGAAGGATGTGGGAAAAATTCTCCATTATTTCATCCCTCTGTCACGTGAGAGCTTTCTCAAGCCACATATTGATAGGATCGTTTGCTCTATCGTTTTTCTTTTCTTTCGCCATTGAGGGTTTATTGGGTGTGTCAGAGATATTTTCCTCAAGAGAGACAAGCTCGAGACCCAACTTGTTGTACTTGGACCTCGTCGAGGACATGCACTGAAAAATGATCAAGAGAAGCCTTCTCTGATACCACTGATCTGGATTTATTTTTGGCATGAAATGAGAGCGGAGATATAATAAAGAAATGCACAGAGATATCGCGGATATCCAATAATATAACATAAATGTATCAAAGATTCAAACATAAACACAAAGATACAATAATACATTATTTATATTAATGAAATAAATGTACAGAGACTTTAAAAATACAGAGTGAAAGACTCGCTAGAATGGTGGTAGCTTATCAGTGACAAGAGACGTGACGGCTACTCAAATTCGCAAGAAGATGATTAAAATGAGGCTCTAAAGGAATTTTTACAATAAGCAGGAATGCCAAAATCCCTCGACATCCAAAAACCTAACCCTAGGAGATGAAGCGCCAAAAGTTATGTGGGCCCTGTTTGGGTAAGTTAGTACATCAAATTCCCGGGGTCGTAACTTTTGCATACGATCTTTGTTTTAGGCGTATGATAGCCTGTTGGAAAGGTATCATCGAGGAGATTCATTTTAGGTGCAATATCAAAGGAACTTACATATTTCAAACCTATTTTCCCCAAAAAACATCATTTAGGGCCTCAAAATGGCCTCGGAAGTTAAAAACTGCTAAAAATAGTAAATTACCAAAATTGCCAAAAAACTGTTTTGAGCAAGTTGGAAAAGGTGGGTGGCCACCGATATCCACCTCGATCAACACATAAAATTAACTCAAATACAAGGCATTTAATCAATATTTTTGCAAATCTTTAGTGAAATAAACCATGCCAACCTAACTGCTAACCTAATCAACTAACCCATTAATCCAGCTTAAACTGTTTGATTAATAATTACTCTAACCTAATATGTTTGGCTAAGATTAGTGTGTTTCGCCAAATTTATTCACTAACCTATCATAGTTGGCCAAGATTAGACTATTTGGCCAAATTTATTTACTAACCTATCTAATTTGGCCAAGATTTGACTTTTTGTCCAAGTTTATTCACTAACCTATCAACATAAATTTAAAAGGTTTGATCATGATTGTGCAATATGAGTCAAACCAAGCTTATTCATGTGGTTTTATATTTTCTCTTTTTATTTTATTTTTTTTCATATCCTCTTTTGATTTTTTTTATATTTTTATTCTTTCTTTTCTTTTTCTTTTTCCTTTTTCTTCTTCTTTTGTAAATCATTTGCAGAATAAAATATTATTTACAATATAATACAACAAGAGGAAGATATTCTAATCACCAGGTGATCCTATGAAATATAGGGTTCTAACAGTGGCTCCACTTGGGGATGGTGCTCTCCTTATGAGGTGCCAAGAACCAGCTACGTGGTGCCTTGAATCTTCTTCTCCAGTGCTTTTCTGCATCCTGATTTGCTTTATTTAACTATAAATCTGTTGATCCTGATCAGTGGCTTAGAGCCTTCTCTTCGAGCTTCAACCACTTGATAAAAATCACCCACACTTGACATACAAGTAAAAAATGGTTTATACAATGAGATGAGTGAGAGAGATCTCCATTCTTGTGGAACATAATGTTTGAGCATTCTGCCATTGACAGGTCCTCCTGGCAGATCTCCTTCATCCATGTCCTTGATTAAAAATTCATTTTTTCCTCTGTAAGCCTGGATTATGAATGGGCCTTTCCATAAATTGTCAAAATTTCCATGCTTTCCCTTTTCTTCATTTCTTGAATCCCATTTCAGTACTATATCACCCAATTTGAAGTCATCATCCTTGGTTCTTTTGTCATAGATTTTCTTAAAATTCTCTTGAATCACCTGAGTCTGGTTATAAAATTCCTCTCTGGATTGTTGCAGCTGTATCATTTGATTTATTCTTCTTTGGATATCGATTGATTCTACCTGTACTTCTTATAATAGATTCATAACAGGAACACACAAAGAAGTGGGAAAAACAACATCCAGTCCATAGACCAACTGATATAGAGACATACCAATTGACCTCTTTATAGTAAGATTGTCTGCCCAAAGTGCATGTACCAACTTGTTGTGCCATGATTTTTTATTGTCTTGCAGCATCTTCTTGATAATATTGACCAAACTCTTATTAGAAGACTCTTCCAATCCATTTCCCTGATGGTAATAGGTTGTAGAGTGTCCTAAGATGATATGATACTTACTGCAAAATTCTATCATCTTTTTTTATTTGAATGTTGTTGCATTATCAATGATAATCTTCCTGGGGCATACAAATCGAGAAATAATTTTATAATCACAACATCAGTGGCTTGCGTGGAGGGTACAACTTCAATCCACTTGGTGAAGTAGTCAGTAGCTGTGAGGATCCACTTGTGTTGGCCTAATGAAGGTGGGTGAATCTATCCAATAAAATCCAAACCCCATTGTTGAAATGGAGCTTCAACCGAAATTGGCTTCAAAGGTAAATGCATAAGTTTCCTTTTGCCTTAAAAGATCTGGTATTTGTGAGAGGAGGTTACCTTTTTGTGGACATATGCAAACAAGGTTGGCCAGTAGAAACCATCTCTAAGAATTTTATTAGCAGTATCCTTCCAATTCAAATGTCCACCACAGTCTCCTTCATGGAACTGCTGCAAAGATTTATCAACTTCATCTTTCAATAAACAATTTAGTAAAATACCTCCAACATCTTTCCAATAAATATTTCCGTTCAGAATGCAATATTTCAAAGATTTAAGTTTTAAAAATATATCTTTAACTTTTGTCAAACTAGGAGGAACTTGTAGATGATGTAAAACATAAATGAGTTATTCATACCAGGGAGAGTTTGAGGAAGCCTCTTTGACATATGGATTATCCTACTCTCTGTGTTCATCAAATGCATCTAGAAAATTCCATTCAGTTCAATTTTTGTTTTTGTGGCTACATCATCGAAATCAAGCAGTTCTTCCAATGGGACTAGTCCTCTAGGCAAAATGTTATTCTTTAATTGCAAAAAATCTAAATTTTGTTCTTTTTCATTTATTTCTTCTAAATCTATTTTATTTACACTTTCATTATCACTATCTACATCAATGTTTGCACACTCAAATTCGTTTTTGTATTGCAGAAAGTCAGCAATCCGTTCATCATTACCAAACACTTGCTAGTACCTGATATTGTCTGGGACAACAGGTTTTCATTTCACCTCCACTGTGTATTGGCGATTTGGGTGAAACAGTATTTTACAAGTGGCTGTTGAAGTAGCCAGTCCATCAACAAGTATGTTTTGGCCTATGGGAATCACCTACAAGTCATATTCAGTAAAATATTGTAAAAAATCCAAAACAACATTTCTATAGGCCCTCAACCTTGGGTGTTTAGTAGAATACTCACCTTTAATCTATTTAATGATAAGTTCAAAATCACCTCTTACTGAAATTATTTCGGCACCAAGATTTTTCAACAATTTTAGGCCAAGCATTAATTTTTCATACTCAGCTATATTGTTGGTGCATTGGAAATTTAATTTATAAGAATGTATTTTTGAATACCTTGCTTTTGGATTATGTACCCACACCCTAGCTCCAGATCCTTCTTTACTGACAGCTCCGTCGAAATCTAAACTCTGGAGAGGTTCTACTGGTTCATCAGTTTGTATTGTCACTATTTTATTTTCCTCAGGGGTTGCTTTACTTTCCTCCAGGTTAAACATATCATCTTCCAATTGTGAAATTTGACTATCCATGTAACCATCATTATATAAAATGAAGGAGTCCAGATCAGAATGAACAGAGTATAAAAGGTAATTGTGTGGTTTCTCTTAACTACTGACCATGTACTACATCAACGTTTCTCTGTACAATCTTCTTTGTTTACCAAATAAAGGAATGGTGGCATAGGACATGTCCATTTGTAGGGTACCCTATAATTTGGCACCCCATGATCTAGATAATAACATGCCATACTTTGGAGGAATATCTGCAACAACAATATCCATTACCATGATTTTGGCTGGGATTTGTGCCAAGGTAAAACACAAGTATTTGATCATACCTATGCATTTAACTTTGCTTAAATCAAAGGAGTATAATTCCTTGTAAGGTATGGTGATATCAAGCCCCAATTTCTCCATCATAGCCTTGGGAATAAGATTGTGAGAAGCGCCAGAATCCAACATGGCATTGTGCAGTGTTTTATCATGAATATTTAGACTAATGTAAAAAGGAGAAACAAGACCATTGTCTTCTTTTCCCTCAACCTCAGGACCAAACAACAACTTTGGTTGATCATAAGCTATGTTCATTGTATTTGTACCCATTCTTGGATCTATGTTCAAATATTTGATCACTTATGATCTATAAGCATTTTTATTCATTAATTATGACAGAGAAATAGGTATTTTAAGTTTAGCCAATTCACTTTCCAAACTGAATGTGGAAGGAGCTCTTCTTTGACTGTAAAAATATGATTTATCGGCCACATTTTTTTGTACTTTAGTATTAGGATGACGTGTGGATGTAACCTCAGTTTGATCTATTCTTGGTATAGAATCAGGTATTCTTTTTGTAGGGACCTTTGAGTTTTTATTTTCAGGAACTTTCTTAGGAATAGTGTCTGAGGTTTTCCTGATTTCAAAAGCTTTCTTAGTTGGGTTTTCATTAGACTTTTTACTCCTTAAGTTGTATTTCCTATGAAATTCCATTATTGCATTTTCGAAGGCTTGTTGTTCTGACTCTTCCTCATCTACTTTGGTCTGTGAAAGGAGAAACAGTTCTTGTTCTTCTTGAGTGAGGAAGATGGAATCATTGTCATTAACCCCCATAAGATTTATTTAAATGTCATATAATCCCTCAATTATCTCTTCCCCTTCATCAACATAGTTTTCTTGAAGAGGTGACCTAATCTGTTGATCGAGACCTCTCTGTTCCCTTTGGTCTCTAGGTTCTCTTTGTCTGATCTGGGGTGGATTTCTTCTGAAATTGGGATTTCGAATCTACGGACTAGACTGATTCTCTCTAGGTGGGTTTATGTCATTGATTTCTAGTCTTTCCATCATTCTCTCCATGGTTACGACTAAAGAATCAATTTTGGCATCTGAAGTAGAATTGGAAGGTTCTTCTTTAATTATAACTCTCCTTTCAGTTCTTTGTCTAGCTCTCCTAGCTAACAGGTTTGATTCAACACTTACAACACACTTATGCATATCTTCTAGAGTTGCAGGGTTTCTTTATCTCAGTTGGTAGGACATATCAGCGTCAAATCCATCAAGGAACTTGATCAAGGCCAATCCTTGAGGAGGTTTAATATTAGCAGGAATTGCATTATAGATATTATTAAAATGAGTGCAATAGTTCTGTGCAGTTTCCCCATGGTTTCTTCTAATATTTTCATACTCGGATAAGATTTGGAGTGGGTTTTTCTTTACCTCCCATCTATAGAGAAATGATCGGTGAAAAGCACCAATATCAACAATGCTAGCAGCAGGTAATGCTTTGAACCATTTCTTGACATCACCAGTTAAACTTTGTGAAAAGAGTCTCATTTGAACATCTGCCTCATCAACTTCCTGTAAATCAAAAAAGTCATTCATTTTATCCACATGTTGTTGTGCATTAAGGGTTTCAGTTCCATCAAACTGGGGAATCCTAGTCTAATAGTCCTGGGGCATGTTATGTAAGGGAGAAACTAATGCCAAAGGAGCATATATTGTGGCCATGATTGGTGGAGGAGGTTGGATGACAACCTTTGTAATTACTGGAGAAGTGACAGAAGATGTGGAAGAAGTAGGGATGGGAGGTATAGAATGAGTTATTTGAGGATTGACATAAGATGCAACAATAGAAATGGTAGAAAGCTCAACCGACTGTTGGAAATGGGCTTTAAACAAATCTTGGTCAAGATTTGATGCTAGATCTTGTATTTCTCAAACTCTTGAAGGATATGTTGATAAACAATTGTTCCAGGAGAGAGTCTTTCAAGAGTTCTAGGTTGAAGGATGGTTTGATCTAGGATTGTTTCATCCACAAAGCTTTCACACTTGGTTCTAAAAAGGCTATGCTCAAAAGGTAGGTCAAGATCAATGTCTTGTATTTAGACAAGCTTCTCTGGAAGATAAGTGGCCCTAGGAAGAGGACTTCTACTCCCTTGACTTGCTATTGTGTTTCTTTTTCTGATTAATTTTTATAGATTATCTACTATTGTTACAGGTTCTGGGTCAGGGTGAGATCTGGTATGAATTCTTTTTGGAGCCAGAACTTTAAACTTTTAGAAACCTAATTATTTACAATTTTTAACAACCTCTGAACAATTATCACTTTAAAGTTAGATCTTTGATTGTTCAGAAATAAAATTTTGTTTTTTAGGGAAGACAATTTATAGAGTTGGAAAATTTATTCGATTCTCCAGTATGGTCGCCACTATGTTAGCACTCTGTAATTCCCAATGGTTGTCAGGGGTAGAAGAAATTGACATAGGTAACTTATCAAAACCGATTTTGAAACTAGGATCTATCCCTGCCAATTTCAAAGAGGGATCTCTCTGTATAATTTAGATTTGTTTGGATTTTAGATATTAGGCTAGTTAAGCTAGTCTGAGTTTGTTTGTTTGTTTATAAAGGTTGGCTTAACAAGTGTATTAAAATTTCGTTGGGCTATGGGTTCTGTATTAAATATCAAAATCAGATACAGAGGTTTCTTCACAGAGTAAGACAGTAAAATTGTTGGATCTATTGTGATTAAATGAGATGGATTAGACTGAAAATATGAGAAGGTCAACCAAGCAAAGACACAATTAAAAATTTCCTTACTTAGTATCATATGAATAACATATTGACCATTAAAAGACCAAATACAAAGTATGCAAGATAAATTATGTTCTATTGATTTCCTTTTAATGGTTAGAATCTGCAAAACATAATTGATTACAGAGAATAGAAAATGTTCAACAAAGAAAGAGAAACATCACCAACAATTCAACACAAGAATCCTGTAAATTCGCTTATTTTATTACTGATTGATCCTTTTGAAAAGATTACACAAATATCTCCTTGGGTGCAAGAATCAACCCTCAATACTTCCAAGGAAGAAATATTTATACAATAGTTACATCTGATCTTGTCATTAATGACTAGGATATTGTGGAGAAAAAATATAACTAACTAGATTACAAATTAGAAAATATTAGGAATGTTGCTAATATATTCGAATCCCTAGTGTTGATTCTGAGGGAAGTAGTTGATGATTCATCACTTTGACTTGACTGTCTTCTCCACACTGACTCGAAACTCCACATCACCTTTACTCAAGTAAAGAACACAAGTCTTCCCATCTCTTTTGACTAGGGATGGAAAAAGTAGGCTTTGTGATGAAAGTGTTTTTTATCTCATGTTGGATGCTCAGGTCCAACTGTAATGTTTCTAGGAAATTCTTGCCAGTAATGCTTCCCTGAATGCCTGCAAATTTGGAACCATCCTTGGCCATTGTATTGATCTTCTGCCTATAATATGATAGAGTAATAATCTTTTCATTTATCACTACTAGTCCGGTAAGGCCCTTCTTGTGATGTACTTCAACATTGCTGAAAAATATGTGCACTCTAATGTCCATCATTTGAGCTTTCTCCTCTATCTGCAACATCAATCCTTTCTTGGTCAAGACCTTCTTGACCTCAAGGATGGTCTATGTCTTTTCTTCAATTTCCAATGCTTCTAATTCCTGCTTGATCTTGGATTTTAAGAACCTGATGAGATCAGTGGCCTTTGTAGGTCTCTCCCCTAACTCTTCCCTTATATTTTAATTTGCTTCTATGGCATTTTGTACCAACTCATGTTGTTCAAAAATAATTTGTATGTATGACCATATTTCTGCCATCGATTTGATGATATCCATCCATATGTTTTCCTTGGCCCTGGATAATGTCTTAGCCATGACAATCTCCTTCTGAAGCTTATGCAATTGTTGACTAATTCTTTGTGATTTATGCATTTCTGTGTTGTAACTAGACTGGAACATGGGCTTCAGGTCCTGGAGGATTTTTGCTTCTTCTTGTAACTTTCTAATCTCTTCCCCTTGAAGGGACATGTCCTCCATTGACTTTAACATCTTCTTAGAATCATCTGGAGCTTTCACTGGGATAGCTGATGGAATATATGTTGTGGTGGTTGTTGTTGTTGTTGTACTAACTCTTGTGAGAGGAATTGCATCTAATGGGATAACAACCACCTGAGAACTATGTTCTTTCGCTTTAACCAATTTGTTCAATTCAACCTCCATCTCTTTAATCTATGCATTCTTCTCCATTATCAACTTTGGCATCTCCTCTTTGTGGCCTTCACTTTCAACCTTTTATTTTACTTGTGAATCCTCAGTGGCTGGAAGTTTCAATTCTTTTCTCAAGGAGGCTATCTCAGCATTTTTATTCTTCAGTAATTCTTCATCTGCTTTGACATTGGAAGTTTCATAACCAATCTTCAGTACTAGCTGCTCTAGGGATTTGATTTTATTATCTTTGGACAAGGATGATATATTTTCTATATTCAATTAAGCTTGGACGTTATTCAATGAGACCTGCAACTTCGAGGAATTCAGTGAAGTGATCTTTAGAGTGGAGAAAATCATCTCCCTTGTTTGTATGTGCATGTCCATTTGGTCCAGTGGATGGACTTCCTTCACATCAAGCTCAAAGGATGTTTTCTTGTAGTCAGAGGTTGTCTTGGGGTGAGGTACTTGTGCATGTAGGTATTCCATTTGCATCCTTTCCTTCTTTGTTTCAAATGTAGATAGTAATCTATGTTGGGTTTTATATGTCTACTTCCAAAACTGGGCATATGTGTTGTTATTCAGAAGTTCATTCTTCTGCTTGATCAGTTTAGATTTGTCAAAAATGCTTGATCTTGTTCGCTCATGAGAGGACTCAGCTGACAGTGTAGTGTCTTCTTGCTTTTTGGATGAGTATGCAGACACTATGTGTTGAATTCCTGAGAATTTTGAGGAATGCGGTCCCTCCATGACTATCATGGACTATGTTTCTCCTTCTCTAAGCATGTCTGGTGTGTGGCTAGTTTTAGCCCTCTTCTTGTAAACTTGAAAGTCTTCAACTAACACTTTAGTGAATGAAGGAGAAACCTCTTTCCTGGCTCTTTTTCTGTTTTTACTTGAGGAGTGATGGTATGAGAGGAAATGGAAAGGGAGGTCCTTATTCAGTTTCCAACAAGGTATTTTCCTACCAATCTGTCTGATTCATAAAAGAATTTACTTCGGGATTTTGCACATGAGCATAAGGAGAGTTCTTCTGCTTGAGCCTGATTTCTGATATAATAGCAAAAGGGTCGTAGTTCCATGTTAATCTTAGACTGAAATTCATTTGTTTCAAGAGGTTGTTGGCCTCTTCCTCTTCAAATATGTTGTTGCATATGAAGGGACCAATTTGGATCTTGACCCTGAGTTGTTGTTTCTTATTAAATGGTACAAAATGAATGTCATCAGAGCTTATCATATGTATGATATATTCCAATGCAAAGATCCTGACAGGGAGGTATTTTGGCAGTTTATATGGTGGAAATTCACTCCCATATACTCTGATCTCAGTATGGTTCTGGTAAAGATACGAGTCCCCTGTTTTGGCCAAGTCAGAGAAATGAATAATTCTCTGGACCTCCTCATTTATTCTTGGTTCCATTCTGTTGCTGAGCATACACACCACTGGATGATAAAACTGATCAATGAAGTCTTTGAAGTTGAACTCAATGGAATTATTCGTTACTAGTGAGGTCCAAGCGGTCATTGATTGAGGATTTCCTTCCTAATATAATTTCTGGAGAGCACATGAGAATCTCTCTACCTAAAAGAAAAGGAACAGGTACACCAACACTAAGGAGTAATTGAACATTTATTCTGTTGATAATTTGAAGAGTTGTTCATGTATATTGTCAGCCAGAAATTGACTGAAATCAAGCTGGGTTGTAGCTTTCTATTTTGTGGAGAAAATGGACAGAAAACCCATAATAGGTTCGTCTACCCATTCATCAGAAAAATATCCTAATAGGAAATAGAGGGTGGAAATGATTTGGTTGGCCCTAACTGATAAAATGGAAGATGAATAGGGAGGGTTTTTCTTAGGAAACTGTGCATCTTCTGGCAGGAAGATTTTGAAGATTTGGGATATTTGGGGGAAAGAGAGTTTTTGATAGAGGTCGTTTAAGATTTCAATGGAGAAAGGGCTAGAAGAATCAATTTTGGGGATCTGTAGCATCTGGTTTATTGACTCAGGAGTAATGGTGAACAGAGTTTCACCTGATGAAGACACGATAGCCCTTTGGATGGGAAGATAATGGGCTTGAAACTTAAGGGAAAACTTTGGGAAATTATAGGTCAGGGGAAACATGTACAATGGTAGACTCGACTCGTAGAGTTCGATCTCGTCACTCTAGTCTAAGAAAATGTATTTTATCCATAAGTGTAATTCGAATAAATTGAATTCATGCTTCGACTCTAAAACTCTGTAGTCTTTGGCAGCCAGGGGAACACGATCCAGGTCGAAGGGAGGAGGAAGAAACAATTTTTTGACAATTTCAACGGATTTGGTTTTGGGAATCATGGAGA
>SNQJ01S0166234.1:7536-20350 GCA_010110895.2 Picea sitchensis | reverse complement strand
AAGGAAAAAAGGTCGGGGGGGTCCGTAAATCACTGTCGACCATTGATTTGGGTGTGCCTTGATCAACCGCTGAGAACTGTGCACCCTTTAGTCACATAACGAAAAAAGGTCATATCCCGACCAAACTTGAGATAAAACACATGTTGTGGGTAGTGCTAGCTCCCCCTTCTTCATTGTTTTCACCAAGGGGTCATTTTCTAATGTAAACACATCAAATTAACTCAAATAAAAGGTATTTAATCAATCTTTTTGAAATATTTATTGAAATAAACCATGCTAACCTAACTCCTAGCCTAATAAACTAACCCATTAATCTAACTTAGACTTTTGGATTAATAATTACTCTAACCTAATATATTTGGCAAAGATTAGACTATTTGGCCAAATTTATTCACTAACCTATCTAATTTGGCCAAGATTAGACTGTTTGACCAAGTTTATTCACTAACCTATCAACATAAATTTAAAAGGTTTCATCATGATTGTGCAATATGAGTCAAGCAAAGCTTATTCATGGGGTTTTATATTTTCTCTTTTTTTATTTTTTTTTATACCCTCTTTTGATTTTTTTATATTTTTATTCTTTCTTTTCTTTTCTTTTTCTTTTTCCTTTTTCTTGTTCTTTTGTAAATCATTTGTAGAATAAAATATTATTTGCAATATAATACAACTAGAGGAAGAGATTCTAATCACCAGGTGATCCTATGAAATATAGGGTTCTAACATCTTCCATATTCCTCTCCGGAGCTCCGAATCTCCGAACCACACCTGATCTATCGCCACGTGCACCTAGTGTTCACGACCAAGATTTACTATGGTTTTCATAGATTTAGGGAAACTCGCACGTCCTTATGTCTACACATTGATACCATTGAATACCTGAACTTTCAGAAATCCATTGATCTATGGGCACACGACCCTCTATTCTCAATGGTCTAGATTAACTTTGCGACTCCGACATTCGAAAGTTTCGGCACTAGAACGCCCCTATTCTCCCGAAGTGGAACTTTACCTAAGTACTTAGCACCACTCCTTCCCTAAGTTCGATTTAATGGCTGAGAGAGATATCCACTGGATTACCAGATCCAAGGCCCTCATCAATTCCCGACTCTGAAATTCAACTATTTTCAAGGATTGGGAAGTCATAAGTCTCGAAGCTATAGTAGCTCCACTCCTTTCAGGCTTGGTGAGGGGTTTCCGACCCTGAGTCATATGGAATCATATCGAGGTTCAGGGGCTACACTCAGCTCTTAGCCGAGACTTAATTAAGGCCATGGGTATGATCTCTCAGTCACATGGGTGAAAGTTCTGAAGGAAGTGCCCTTGTCCCATAGAGTTGAACTTGACATTCCCGCTAATGTGGACTCAAAGGTCGACAGGTCTTAGACATTTCATTTAATCCTACCCCGTCTCTCCTGCGGATTCACATCCCATAACTCTCTAGTAGCTAGAGTGTGGTAAATAGAAGGCCATGTAAATATAACAGTTTATAGAAAAAAAATGAGCATTTTTAATAACTATTCAAACACTATAAAAATTAACCATAAATATAAACATTCAATCATTGCATCCGATGCATTACACAAAGTATGAAAATACTTATCAGAACTGGAAAATGAAAAGCAGTTGCTGAAAGGGGTGCTTGTTTCCACCCAACCATAGGCATAGCCACTCCTGACGGATTTACTGTTGGCAACCCCTGAGTTATACCATGATGCTCTGAGAGATATTATTTCTCCTTGCTCAATGACAGTCAAGGACGAAGGTTACTCTCCTCCTCCCATAGGATCTCAGAAGTCGGTTTTCTATGGACCAAGCAAGAGGTCTATGTGAGCACTTCCACAGTCACTCTTCAGCCTCATTTATCATCTTGTAGTGAAACCATGCATGTGGCTTTGTATAGTCAAAACAAGTTTACTTCTCAGTTTTCATCTCAACTCCAGAGTCGAACAATGCTCTCCTCTCTTTTGGAGATTGTTTTCTCTCTTCTACTTCCTTGCAGATCTGCCTCTGTCCCCAAATTACTTCCTTTCTTTCCTTCCTCGGAAATGTTGCATGGGTTTGAATCCCCAACTCGTGGTCAGGCCTCGAAGGCTTACAAATGGGTACTCTGCCCCATATCCTCATTAACTCTTGAGGAGGCCTTCCAACTACCAATTGACTGGTAATTCATTCATGGGTCAGAGGACTGTTAAAAAATTACATCCAGTAAGTATTGTTTTGGTGAGGATCATCTAAACCATTCTTGGTTTCCCTCACCATTTCTCTCATAACATCCATGGTCTATCTTGAGAAACTCCCCCCCTTTCAGCAGTTGTGAAACACATATCCATTTTCTATTAATAATGGAAAATCCATACATTGACCCTTTTTTGCAAAGGTTCATCAAATCAAACATTCACACATATTTAGTCTTCCATATTATCTTGGTCAATTATAGTTATATTTAAAAACTGGGGAAAACAGGGGTATTACAATCCCCTCCCCCTTAAAGGAAACTCATCCTCAATGTTCTATCTGTCAATGTGCTCTGTATGTATAAAAGTAAACAAAAATGGATATGAATTATGAATGTTTCATGGAATCCTCCATTTCCCATGTAGCCTCATCTAGGCCAAAGTGTTTCCACTACACCTTGACTTGCACAATGGTTATGTTCCTGAGTGGGGTTTCCTTCCTGTCTATTATGCATTGGGGTTCTGGCAGGAATTCTCCCTTTGGTTCCACCTGAATCACAGACCAGTCAATAATATGATTACAATCATGTACATACTTCTTTAATAACGAAACATGGAAAAAATTATGTGCCTTTACTGTGGGAGGGAGTGTTAGACTATAGCCTACTAGTCCCACTTTATCCAAAACTTCAAAGGGTCCACAATACCAAGGTGCCATCTTGGCAAAAGCTCACATACTGAAAGAGCTTTTCCTGGGTCTAACTTGGATATACACATGATCCCTTCCTTTGAACTCTCTAAGATTCATTTTCATGTCTACATAGCTCTTTTGTCTATCCTGGGCTATCTTCAAATTATGTCTGATCTGAATTACTTGTTGTTCCATTTCCTTTAGAGTATCTATCCCGATTGTAACTCTATCTACTGGGTTGTTCCAGCTGATTGGAATGTTGCATTGCCTTCCATAGAGGTCTTCAAAAGGGATCATTTTTAATGGATCTTGATAGCCATTATTGTAGGAAAATTATACCAGTGGTAGGTAGTCTTCCCACTTCTTGGGTTGATGCATTACATGCATCCTCAACATGTCTTCTAACACTTGGTTTATCCTTTCTGTCTTCCCATCAGTTTGAGGGTGATAGGATGTACTAAAGAGCAATTTTGTTTCAAAACCAACAAACAAATATTTCCAAAAGTTTGAAGTAAATTTTGTATCTCTATCGGATATAATTTCCTTAGGCATGCCATGCAATATAATATCTCTTTCATGAAAATACTGGAAATATTTATTGCCTTGAAAGTTGACTTGATGGGTATGAAGTGAGCAACCTTACTTAGTTTGTCCACAACTACCATGATGGTGTCATTCTATTTGGTTTATCTTGGTAATCCTGTGATGAAATCCATGGAGATGGTTTCCCATTTCCATTCAGGAATTGGCAGGGGCTGCAACAACCCTATTGGGTGTCGGTGTTCTACCTTGACTTGCTGAAATTCTAGACACTTAGCTAAGTAATCAGCTATGTCCTTTTTCAGTCTGGGCTAATAAAATAGTTTCCTAGTGGCTGTGGTCATTTTATGATAACGAGGATGACCATTATATGGTATTTTGTGTAGTTCATCCATTATGAACCTCTTCAAGTCGTCACAATTCAGAATATACAATATTCCCTTGTAAGTTAGTAGGCCATCATTAAGCATATGATAGCCTTTGTACTTCAACCCTGTGGGATCTTGCTTTAGGTATGATGTCACGGTCTTGAAATATGCATATGTTTCTTGTGTACTTTTGAATCTCTCTTTTCTGTCTGATTCACTGGTGCTTACAGATGCCAAGTGAATCACTTTCATACTTCTACAAAGGGCATCAACCACCCTACTCTCCTTTCCTTTGATATGTTTGATTTCAAAGTCAAACTCACTAAGGAGATCCATCCACCTCGCTTGTCTCACATTGAGTTTTGGTTGATCAAACAAATATCTCAAACCACTATGGTTTGTCATAAGAAAAAATATTCTACCTAAGAGGTAATGCCTCCACATTTTTAAAGAATTCACTATGGCATCCAATTTCACATCGTGGGTCACATAATTGATTTCATGCTCATTCAATTTTTTGGATTCATAGAAAATCACATGTCCTTCTTTCATAAGGAATCCTCTAAGTCCTTCCTTGCAGGCATCTGTACAAACAAGAAAGTCCTTGTTTGGGTCTGCAATCTTCATCACAGGTGCATTGGTTAGAAGGTATTTCATCTCTTGAAATATGTCTTCACATTTTGATGTCCAAATTAATTTAACCCCATTTTTTTGAAGGGAGGTGATTGGGAAACCAATCTTGGAGAATCCCTTTATGAACCTCCTATAATATCCTACTAGGCCCATAAAGGATCTAATATCAGATACATCATTTGGGGTAGGCCAATCCATGATGGCTTTAATATTGTTACGATCAACTACCACTTCTTCCTCAGAAATAACATGGCCTGAGTAATGGACTTGTTTCTAGAAAAAGTCACACTTACTAAGCTTAGCGTAGAGTTGATGTTCTCTTAGTACTTGGAGTACTAGCTTGATATGTTCTTCAAGTTCTTCCCTATTCTTGGAATATATTAGGATATCATCAATTAAAACTAACACAAACCTATCCAAGAAATTTCTGAATACATTATTCATTAAGCACATAAAAGTGGTTGGTGCATTGGTAAGCCCAAATGACACCACCACAAATTCATAGTGACCATATCTTGTCATAAAGGTTGTCTTATGGATGTATTCATATTTAATTCAGACCTAATGGTATCCAGACCTCAAGTCAATCTTGGAGAATATTATAGCACCCCTTAATTGGTCAAACAAATATTTGATCCTTGGTAATGTATACTTATTCTTGATGGTCATATTATTGAGTTTCTTATAATCTATGAACAATTTGAGTGTGTCATACTTCTTTTTCACAAACAAGGTTGGTGCTCCCCATGGAGACACATTAGGTTGAATGTAGCCTTTGTCCCACACCTCCTTCAGTTGTTGCTTAAGCTCAACCAGCTCTAGTGTACTCATTCTATAGGGTGTTCTAGATATTGGCACCACTCTTGGTACAAGTTCTATTGAAAATTCAATATCCCTTCTTGGAGGTATACCATACACCTCTTCCGAGAATACATCTTTATATTCTCTTAATATGGTATGGTCCTCTAGGTTGGGTTTGTCAATATCAACATAGTTCAATACTTGTATTGCATACAAGGGACATCCCTTTCTGCAATACTTCTTCACTTGGAGGGTTGATATTTGTCTCACTGAGACAAGATTTTGAGTCCCTTGTAGGGTTACCCTTATTCCTTCTTCATTTTCACACTCCAAAGTTTTATTGTAACAATCCAACTTGACTTTGTGGGTAGCCAACCAATCCATGCCTATTAGCAGGTCATAAGATACTAAAGGAAGTATGTTTAGGTTCTCTTGGGTGGGAAATCCACTTATAACGAATTGGCATGCTTGTATGACCTATGTTACTTTTCTTTTGGTTCCAGTGGCTAGTTGTACCAACCATGATTTAACATGTTTAACTTGTTTCAATTTACATTTCTCAATAGTTTGAGGGGAAGCATAACTAAAATTAGAACCAGGGTCAACTAAAATGGAAACAACATGGTTGGAAATCATACCTTCCATCTCCACCACTGAAGCTTGGTGGTCATCTTGTCTATTATCCAAGGCTACATAAATTTGTGGCATGCTCCTAGCCACATCATTGATTTTGGTAGCCTCTTGGACATTGTAGACCCTTTTATTGTTATGTTTCCTATGTAGACATTCCCTCGCCAGATGTTCCTCTCTGCAACCTAGGGTCAATTAAAATGGAAACAAGATGGTTGGAAATCGTACCTTCCATCTCCACCACTGAAGCTTGGTGGTGATATTGTCTATTATCCAAGGTTGCATAAATTTGTGGCATGCTCCTAGAAACATCATTGACTATGGTAGACTCTTGGATGTTGTAGACCCTCTTATTGTTTTTTTTCCTATGCGAACAGT
Source organism: Picea sitchensis (assembly GCA_010110895.2). Classification (NCBI taxonomy): domain Eukaryota; kingdom Viridiplantae; phylum Streptophyta; class Pinopsida; order Pinales; family Pinaceae; genus Picea; species Picea sitchensis. The sequence continues at coordinate 14,132 of SNQJ01S0166234.1, read as the reverse complement.
CCCTCAGCAGATGTTCCTCTCCGCAACCCCAACATTTCAAGGGTTCTCTCTTCATGTTATCAGTCTTACCTGGAACTTCTCTGAATGGATTATTTCCACTTTGGGATGGAAAATTTTGTTGATACAGACTTCTGGTAGGAAGGCTCATCCTAGATATCTTCCCATTGTTCTTAAATCTCGAGGGTTTAAACCCCTTCTTCTTGAATCCCGAATTTTTTTTCTTCTTCCAGCCTTCATGGGGTTTTGTTTTATTCTTGAATTGCTCATAGCAATACCTTGCCTTTTGAATAATATCTTCTAAATTTTTCGTCTCATCAAACTTAATTTTGTCTCGGTAGAACTGAGGTAATCCACTAATAAATCATTGCATATTTACTTTTTCATCCTTTATGTAGAGCACATACCTCATCAGCTCGATAAATTTGTTGATATATTAATCTATGGTGACTTGTCCCATCTTGAGTTCATAGAACTCCTTGGTCTTGTCATCAATATACTTTTCCAACAGATACTTCTTCTTGAAGTATTTCTCAAATTGTTTCCATTACAAGTCCTTCTCATGGATTCCTTTCACATTCCTAAGGTCCTCCCACCAAATGGAAGCTTTCTCATTCAGGTTGAAAATGGATATCCAAGCCTTTAAGTTTTCAGAGTAGTCATGGACTCTGAAGTACTTCTTCAAGCCGAGTAGCCAAACTTTTGCTTCTTCCCCCTTCTTAATTTCTCCATCGAAGGTGGGTGATTTGTCTTTATTGAACTCTTCAGGGTCATGACTCTTGCAATGTTTCCTCTTCTTTCCTCTCGTCTGAGAATGGGAACTAGTTTTTCCACTAGAAGATTCCTTGGAGTTGTTAGTGCCCTTAGAGTAACATTCTAGTGAGTATCTCTTGGCTCCATGTTAGGCCTTCCTTGAGGTTATCCTCATAGTGTGTCTACTTTTTGGACCATGCTTTTGTGTCTCAGGTGGACTTGGATTTTTCTTAGTATGATGTCGGTCCACATGACCGGAAGATGGACCATGTTGCAGTTGCCTTTGTATATCTGATAGTCTTTGCAGTAGGACTACATTAATTTCAGTCTGTTTTTCCTGCTCCTTTATCAACCTTTCATTGTCAGACTCTAAACTATGCAATTCTTCCATGAGGCTTCTTATAGTTTCGACCAAATATGGATGGGTTTCCACCACCCTCCTTTCATCATATTCGTCCTCTCTATTGTGGGAGATCTCCCCCAACTCATGGTGTGTCACCATCCCTTATGTTGTAGTTTTCTCGTTGTTCACTGACCGCTTGAGTGCTGATAAAAAAAAATTGTTAGTTACTAATATACCAATTCATGAACAACACATATGATTGCAAAGTGAGGTTATCTTATCTATTTGGAAACATTAGCAACATATAGTGCACATTTCCAAAACATCTATCAAAAGTAGAAGTTTATGTTCCTCTCTTTAGTAGAGGTTCGGACAAGTTTCTTATATAAGGGGGGTAAGGTAGGTTGTTACTCCATAAAGTTCTCTAATAATATTTTCATGCGACTCGTGCATGAGCCCAAGCAGGCCAAGTGTTGTTTCCATGCTCTGATACCAATTTGTAACACACCCGACCCATAAATACCCTTTCTAGGGATGGGGCATCAAATTTTTGCTTGCTCTAATCATCTCAAATCATATCTTCGAGGTATTCATCCTCTTATACTCGACCGTATCTTTCTAATGAGTATTACCAACTCTAATCCGACCTTTGTTTTGCAAGATGCAACCTCCTAAAGTTGTTCAGGCATTACTAGTTGGGGACCGCATGGAGGTCAACGTTCAATGTTGAATGCCCCTTTTCCTTAATGCACATGTACTCCTTGAAACCCCAAAATATCTCCAGATATCCTTGGTCATTCAGTGATCAGCATTCGACGTCCGACATTCGACATTTTGAATTTAAACATTCGACGTTCGATGTTCAACATTCTACATTTGGTGTTTGAACATTCGACATTCGACATTCAATGTTATACGTTGGACGCCAGCGTTCGACATTCTATGTTAAATGTTAGCCTTCAATGTTCTACGTTGGACGTCGGTGTTCGACGTTCTACATCGAATGTTGGCGTTCTACGTCGAATATCCCTCTATAATACTATACCCCAAGACTTCTGAACTCCTGAAGTCCTAGACTCTCAGAGTCCCAGTCACATCACCAGCCATGTTGGCTAGGCGGGCACAAGCCAGAGGCTGACACATGGCAAGGGATAGGGGTGACATGTGTCATGTTCTAATAGGAATAAGGGGTTTGTAAATATTCCATATCTCGGTGACACGTGGCACCTTAGTTGTGGGTCCACATCACCTTGAATGACGTTAGTTATCCACATCAACCAAGACATACAACCTTATAACTTATTTCAAATCTCACAGTCAAGGTCTATCTACATAGATCCATAGATCCACAACTCTCGTTACTTCGCAACTCCGGGCTTCAGAGTGTATCAAATCCTCACATCGTGAATCCCCTGGAGAGCTAAGTCTCTTGACTGTCGAATCTAGCACCACGTGTCCTCTACCTATCGACGGTTGAAATTTACTTCGTCATTTGTGACTTCAAGAGTCTTCATATTTTAAAGACTCTTGGCCAAGTTCCTCTAGAGTACAAAGTCTACGGACTATCGGATCTCCTGCCACATAGCCTCTCATCCAACAGCTTGAGTCCAACGAATGACATCTGACAGGGGACATGAGGGGCCACGCGTCGCTCCACGACATGTCTCGACTGGTTGGGCAGTTAAGAGGGGTTCTCAATAGAGTCCTTATATTGACTGTTCAGAAGGCACATGCAGGATCTGATTCGGGGGTTCGATGTATATCTTCCAGCTTCCTCTTCGTAGCTCTAAATCTCCAAACCATGCCCGATCTATCACCACGTGCACCTAGCATTCACGGCCAAGATTTACTCTGGTTTGCAGAGCTTTGAGGAAACTCGCACATCCTTATGTATACACAATGATACCGCCGAATACCTGAAATTTCGTATATTCGTTGATCTGTGGACACACGTCCCTCTATTCTCAACGATCTATATTAACTTCACAACTCCAACATTTTATATTTTCGGCAATAGACCGCCCTTATTCTCCTGGAGTGGAACTTTGTCTAAGTACTTAGCGCTACCCCTTCCCTAAGTCCGATCTAACGGTTGAGATAGATATCCACTGGATTCCCAAATCCATGGCCCTCATCAATTCACAACTCTGACATTCATCTTTTTTCGAGGATTGGGAAGTAATAAGTCCTGAAGTCCCGAATCCAAAGTAGCTTCACTCCTTTCGGGCTTAGCGAGGGGTTTACGACCCTGGATCATATGGAATCATATAGAGGTTCAGGGGATACACTCAGCTCTTAGCCAAGACTTAATTAAGGCCATGGGTATGATCCCTCGGTCACATGGGTGAAAGGTCTGAAGGTAGCGCCCTTCTCCCACATAGTTGAACTTGACATTCCCGCTAAGGTAGACTCAAAGGTTGGAAGGACTTATATATTTCAGTTAATCCTACCACGACTCTCCTATGGACTCACATCCCATAACTCTCTATTGGATATAATGAGTTAAATCAAAATCCATGTAAATAAAACAGTTTATAGAAACAAAATGAGCATTTCTAATAACTGTTCAAACACTATAAAACTTAACCATAAACAAAGACATTCAACCATTGCATCCAATGCATTACACAGAGTATGAAAATACTTATCAGAACTGGAAAATGCGAAGCGAATGCTAAAATGAGTGTGTGTTTCCACCCAACCATAGGCACAGTCACTCCTTACAGATTTACCGCTGGCCACCCTCGAGCTATACAATGATTTTCTAAGAGAGATTCTTTCTCCTTTCTGAATGATATCCAGGGACAGAGGTTACTCTCCTCCTCCCACGGGATCTCAACAACCATTTTTATCTGGACTAAGCAAGGAGGTTTGCACAAGCACTTCCAAAGTCACTCTTCAGCCTCGTTTATCAGCTTGTATTGAAACCCTGCCCATGGCCTCTTATAGCCAAAATGATTTTACTTCTCTATTTTCCTCTCAACTCCAGAGTCGAACAACGTTCTCCTCTCTTCTGGAGATTATTTTCTCTCTTATGCTTCCTTGCATATCTGCCTCTGTCCCCGAATCACTTCCTTTCTTTCCTTCCTCGACAAGGTTTCATGGGTATGAATCCCCAACTCATGGTCAGGCATGGAATCCTTATATATGGGTACCCTACCCCATCTCCTCATTAACTCTTGAGGAGGCCTTCCAACTACTAGCCTGACTGGAAATTCATTTCTGGGTTAGAGGACTATTGAGCAATTACATCCAGTAAGTACTAGTTTGGTGAGGTTCGTCTCAACCATTATTGGTTTCCCTCACCATCTCTCTCATATCATCCATGTTCTATCTTGGAAAACTCCCCCCCTTTCAGCAGTTGTGCAACACATATCCATTTTCTATTAATAACAGAAAATTCATACATTGACCCTTTTTTACAAAGGTTCATAAAATCAAACATTCACACATATTTAGTTTGACATAGTCTCTTGGACATTTATAGTTATATTTACAAACTGGGGGAAACAAGGGTATTACAAACCGTAGCAATTATTTCCCCTTCAATCACTTACGGGTCAATTTTGGGAGGAGAGTGGACATGCCCATGACTATTTTTTGGAATGTTCAACTATCTGAATGTCCAACAAGAGGTTGCAACACAAAAAATTCTTTAACAAAAGGTTGTGCACCAATTACCTCTCTAATTTCATCCATTGTATAATCAGGTCCAAGCAAATATGTCATCATCTAGTGATCGACGACAAATTGTCTTGATGAAATATTCATTGGAGGTTCACTAAAAGTATGAAATAGATTGGCCTCTACTAAAATCATATGGTTTTCTTGTGCTAATGGAGGAGAAACAACAATGACATATATTGTGGTACAATTTGGATTGCCCCTTGCTGAAAGCTTGCATTTTTTCATACCTAACCTTGCCTTTTCTCTTTCTTCAATTATATTTTCAATGGGGTTTTGTTTCCTCAAATCCTTTCTACCTCAATTATGTAGGTTTCCCTTGTTTAAAGAGAACAATTGACTTCCAAGTACACCAAAATACCAAAATTTTCCTTCCAATTATACAACAAGACAAGAAATGCCTTCTAAGTACACCAAAAGACCAAAATTGCCTTCCAATTATAAGACAAGACAAGAAATGCCTTCAATTATACAACAAGACAAGAAAATCCTTCCAAGTACATGAAAATACCAAAAGTTCCTTCCAAAACTTGCCTTCCAAATATGCAACAAGAAAATAAATGTCTTCCAATTATACAACAAGACAAGAAATGACTTACAAGTACACCAAAAGACCAAAAATGCCTTCCAATTATACCACAAGACAAGAAATGCCTGCAAAGTGTTCCACATGACCAAAAGTTTCTTCCAAAACTTTCCTTCCAATTATACAACAAGACAAGAAATGCCTTCCAATTATACAACAAGACAAGAAAATCCTTCCAGGTACACCAAAAGAACAAAATTGCCTTCAAAAAATTTCCTTCCAATTATGAAACAAGACAAGAAATTCATTCCAATTATACAATAAGAAAATAAATGTCTTCCAAGTACACCAAAAGACCAAAATTGCCTTCCAATTATACAACAAGACAATAATTGCCTTCCAATTATACATCAAGATAAGAAAATCCTTCCAAGTACACCAAAAGACCAAAAATGACTTCCAAAACTTGCCTTGCAATTATGCAACATGACACGAATGTATTCCATTATACAATAAGAAAAGAAATGTCTTTTAAGTACACCAAAATACCAAATGTGCCTTCCAAAACTTGCCTTCCAATTATACAACAAGAACTAATTTTCCTTCCAAATACATATCAAGACAAAAATTTGCTTTCCACTGATAATTGTCTTCCAATTACACAAATTTCCATACCAGTTACACAATAAGAAAAAGTTTGTTTTCCAATAACACTAAAAAACTAAAAACTTGTTTGTTGTTGTTGTTGTCGTTTATGCATGCATATGGCGAGATGGTGCGACATTTTTTGGAGAGAAAGAGGATGAGCATTATACCTGCCTCATATCCATGTCTAGCAATATCAGACACATGATCCTAGAACATGTGCATGCTTGTGTTGGATAGGGATATGAGGCAGGAACAATGCCTGGCATCGTTTCTTTCTTCTCACAAGAGCGTGTGCACAATATTAATGCAACGAATAATTTATTTATTATATGTCCCATATAACTTTATAAATAAATGTGTAGAGGGGATTGGGGACAACGAGGACCTAGGGGATTAGGATTAAAAGTGATTTGAGGCATAGGGCAGTGGTTAGAGCAGTAGGATGGAACAAGAGGTATGGGAAATAGGGCATTTAGGGATTGGGTGTGGAGCAGGTTAAGGTTCAGGTATAGGTGGGGGGCTAGGTTTAGATGGAGTTGGGGCCCAAGTGGAGGAAACTTCCTAGGCATAGAGGGGGCTACCAATGGGAGAGAAATGGATATGTTGAAAAAATGAGAGAGAGAGAGAGAGAATGAGAGAGATATG
>SNQJ01S0166233.1:0-11470 GCA_010110895.2 Picea sitchensis | reverse complement strand
TATATATATCACTACAATGTTCTTATAATTGATTTTTGTAGTCTTCAAACTAATTTTTTGTTTAATATGTTTTTCTTTTAATTGTTTTACTTTAACACTAACATATTTACATTAACTCTTCATTAGTTTCGTCTTAGTTTACTTTCTTACAAAATAAATAAAAATATATTTTTAAGTTAGGGTTCTCTTGTACATATTTTTCTTAAGTTGTTTAATTTTTTTTAAGTTTTGATTTAATTTTGTTATTTCAACTTTATGAACTCATATACAAAAGCATAAAAATCATAAATTATAAAAGCATAAAAATTAAGTATTATAAAAATATAAAGCAAAAAGGAATTCATGTTTGGACTTTAGGTTAGAGGAGATTTAGCTTAGAGTCTAATGTGTTTTTTTGTTGGGGCTCTAAACTCAGAGTGATATTCCCATCTCTTCCCACCTAGACCCATGAGGATTTTCCTAACTCTAATAAGATGTTCAAAACTTCAATATCTTTTCAATCGCTTAAATAGTCTTGCATGAAACATTTATGCATAAACATATCTCATTTTCTTTGTTACCCTTTCATTGTGACTTGAAAAATGGTATGGCATGAGACGTTTATGCATAAACACATCTCATTTTCTTTGTTACCATTTAATTGTGACTTTTGACTTTTGAATACAAATTATTTTTGTGTATTTCCTCAAGGTAGTATCTTAGTTCATAGTGATGATTAATATTTTTTTCACACATTTTAATGTTTTTAAGCTAAATATCAAACATTTAAATGATAGGGAAGAGATGAGAATGTAGAAAATCTTGTACTAAATAGATAAAATAAATAAATAAATAGAACAATTAAATATAGAGGAGTTAACAATATCTCTTTTATTTATTTATTTATATATATATGAATCTATGCTAATTTTAATTTATTTTAATTTGATATCTATTATATATATATTATTTTTTCAAAGATTTAATAGATATCAAATTAAAATGAATTAAAACTTTTATATATATATATATATATATATATATTTCATTCTTGGTTAAGTTTTATATGGTGAATGTAAGGGGTTTTATTTTTATTTCGATAGAGTTTAAATTTTTTTTAATCTAACACATAACACTAATACTTCAAGACCTCTTTCCATAATGGCATTATTTTTATGTGTTACATTAAAAATAAATAAAATTTTACTTAATTATATATATATATAAAAGAGATATATCTACTAAATCAAATAAATTTAAGATATATCTAAACCAATTTTAATTCGTTTTAATTTGATATCTATTAAATGTTTTAAAAAATAAAATTATTGTATATGTATAATAATACTTGAATTTCTTTTATCTACTAAATCAAATAAATTTAAAATATATCTAGGTTAGTTTTAATTATTTTAATTTGATATCTATTAAATGTTTAAAAAACAAAATTATTTTATATATATAATAATACTTGAATTTCTTTTTTATAATTATAAATTTAAAAGATATTTAATTCGTTTTAATTTGATATCTATTAAATGTTTTAAAAAATAAAATTATTGTATATGTATAATAATACTTGAATTTCTTTTATCTATTAAATCAAATAAATTTAAAATATATCTAGGTTAGTTTTAATTATTTTAATTTGATATCTATTAAATATTTAAAGAACAAAATTATTTTATATATATATAATAATACTTGAATTTCTTTTTTATGTTTAATCTCATCTATATTTAATTGTTCCTTTCCTTTATTTATTTTGTCTCTTTCCTACAATATTTTCTACATTCTCACCTCTTCCCTATCACGTAAATGTTTGACATTTAACTTAAAAACATTAACATTTGTGAAAAAACATTAATATTAGGAACTGAGATACTTCCTTGAGAAAAAAGACACAAAAATAATTTGTATTCAAAAGTCACAATCAAAAGGAATCAAAGAAAATGAGATATGTTTATGCATAAACGTCTCACGTGAGACCATTTAAGGGATTGAAAAGATATTGAAGTTTTGAACTTCTTGCTAGAAATAGGAAAATCTTTCCCAAGAGTGTTTGGAGGAAGAGCTAAATAAAACATGTTTTTATTATTTTAAATTGTTTTTTATTGGTAAATTTTTAAGAATTTATAAATTGATTTTGAAATTATTTTAACCTATAGATGTATTAGAATTTATAAAGTGATTTTGAAACTATTTTAATTTATAGATGTATTTATATGTAACGGCTCGTAATGACAAATCATCTTAATATTTTGAGAATTTAATCAATAAAATATCATCCATTTTCCACCATAAATTATGTACTAAATTTTTTAAATCAAATAAAGATAGTAAACACTATCTAATAAAATATCAAGAAAGCAAAGAGCATGCATTATGTTAGTTGACCTAGATGCAATATTTACACAAAGATTAATCTTTAAACATGTATTTTAGAGGATAATTCAACATCATAGATTCATCTTAACTCTGGATTTATCAAGCCCAGAGAGGGATCAAATTTTTAGAGGTGCAAATTTTTTTCACAGCCCAAAGCTTGAGGAAAGGTTAAAGGTTCGCACCTCTAGAGATTTGATCCCTCTCCGCACTTGATAAATCCATGGTTAAGATGGATCTATGTTGGTTCTAGTCGTAGGTGGTAACCCAAACTTTGTAGATCAACAACAATATGTATATCTATATGTGGAAGATTGATCTAATCATTTGAAATTTATTTAGTTACATCAGTTTGTTGAGAATATAGAGAGTATTAATCAAAAGTATAGTTAGTGAGTTATATGACGAATGTGTTGAATATAAAAAGTAACAATGTAGAATGATGAAAAATCTGATAATACTAAGAATGTAGTAAATTACAAATATTTACATAGTGATCAATCTCAATCTTTCTCTTTTTCTTTTCTACTTTTCCAGGTTGAGCACATTTTTCACATTTTATATATCTGAATATTATAATTGTTTTAATGTGCAAATACTGATAGATAAATCATACATAACCAAACAAAGTACATGACTTCAACTTATAATATATGTTTTGAAATTTGTTTTCACTACCTTATTGCTAAACTCATTTCAATCTAATGATAGAGGATTAATTTCATTCTTATCATTTACTCAATTAATTAATGTATTGAATCATTTTTCTTAGTATTATCAGTGAAATCAATGCACCATATTGTTTTATGTTATATCATTATCAGTGAAATCAATACGCCATGTTGGTTTGTGTTATATCATTGTTAAATTGAATACAACTATTTGTTTATGCTAAATCATTTTTTATTATATCATCACTTAAAATCAATGCATATTTTTTTGTCTTAAAATATTGCAACTAATTTCTCAAAGAGCACATCTAAGATAGTTCCCTTAAAATAATTTCCAAGAATATCTTAAAGAGCACAACTACAATAGTTCACTTAATATTTATTGTTATTGTTTCCATCACATAGTTTTTGATTTACTCAATATTATATTATTCTCTTAGGAGGGACATGTGTCAACTCTAAGTTGAGAAACATGTGTGGAGTTGAGCATGTTTTCACATTTTATATATCTTAACATTATAATTGTTTTAATGAGAAAATACTAATAGATAAATCACACATAACCAAACAAAGTACATGAATTCAACTTATAATATCTATTTTGAAATTTGCTTTCAAAATATGCTCAACCAAGTTCGAATTCGAATTCAAATAGATATGGAACAAATTCGACTGCCTGAAATTCAATACGGAAAAAATTTGAAAGTACACATCTTACAAATACTCAAATAGACTATGTTTTCAAAATTTTAGAAAATCGAAATGTACAATCATTATATTCAAAACATCGAAACCTCAAAGAAGCCTAAAAATTGTTTTGAGTCATGTGTTATAAAAGATACAACTGGAATTAGATACTGCAACAAAGGACATAGTTTTACATGTGAATGACAATTTGTTATGTATAATGTAAACACTTTCAAACATGAAGGGCTTGAGAAACCTTTCATGAGATTCCACCAACCCAAGCCAAGGCTAGCGTGAAGCATAATTATTCATTTCCCATCTCTCTTGGAAGAAAATTGATCTGGCACTAAAGGGGAAGGGAAACATGTAGTCTTTATTTTCATTTATGTATTTAATTTTTTGCCCTCTTTTTTCGGGTTCTTGTTATGACCCAAGGGGGGCATATATATGGCTAAATATATATGATATGACCCCAAGGGGGGGCATATATGGGCCTAAATGTACATGTAATGTGGAAATACATATGTAATATGGTCGGCCTAGTGATAAAGGGGTCTCATGTGAAAGCGTGAATAGCTATATATAAGATATCATGTATTCATTATTAAAGGGGAATTGTGAAGTATGAAAAGTAATTGGTTATTTGGAGGGGGTTTCCCTATTCTTTAAGGAGTTATTGTGTAACTTATCTATATTCGAGTTGTGCTCCACATTGACATTTTGTACATGGTGTGTACTTTTGTTATTTTATGATATTTTGAGTATTTTGACCCTAACATTTGGTATCAGAGCTCATGGTCTTGGGGTTTCACTGCTACACCTGAGACACCTTGTATTTTTCACAATAACTCGGTTTCTATGGCGTTTTAGAAGGAACCTATTGGAGGATATTTATTAGACAAATCAAGGTAAGTGGCATAAAATTTCCATCTCCTTCTACCTTGTACTTTCGGAGATATAGCATGTTTAAGATAGGGTTCTGAAATCATCATGAATTTAGTCATCTCAAAATTTTCGCTATAATTTTTTTTTGTACCATTTCAGACCCTGCAATCTGTAGGATATCCATATAAGTTATTAAGGTATTTGTGATAAACATTTTAGATTCTGGGTCATCTTAATTTTTTATATACAACTTGTGTAAGATACGGTATTTCACTAGTCTTATTGACTAGTCTCAAAGAGGTGTTCCGGGTAAACCAGCCACAACGTATTCATAGAGGATCCAAATTGAGTGAGACTAGTTGCAATGAATAGTGGATATTCCATAGTATCTCTGGTACAATTTTCATAATTTTATATCAATTATTGTGCACATGGCATGCTATAAAAGTGCTCTCTCCTAGGAAGACCAAAAATCATTAAGGTATGGGGAAGTTACCATAACTTCCACTTGGAACATCTAATTTTGGTCAAACCTATGGCATTGCAAAGAGGAAATTTTAGAGTAATAGAGGTAGCAATTTCAGACTAATAAGGGCTGGAATTGCAGAGATACATCAGAAGTAAGGTCGGCTAGGAGGACAGGCTCCAAATCAAAGTATGTTGACTTAACTATCATAACCTTTTATTGAAATGTCTGATTGAGCTGATTCAAAAAACATTGGAAAGATAAAACATAGAAGAGAATATTGGAACAAGGATTATAACTATTTGATACATTTATCCTTAATATACAGAGGTTGGAAGTCAAGGATTGGGGTTAGACCTCAATTAAGAATCAATGGCAATACCCAAATTTACAGGAGATGAAGATAAAGATGAAATAAATCCTATGGAATGGTTGAGGCTGGTAAAATAATATAATATGACTCCTATGAAGGTAATAGATTATTTTTTTGATGAAGCTTGGAAGTGGTGGATGAGTGTTTTTCAAAATACTAGATGGCAATGCACATGGGAAGAATTTGAAAAACTCTTCTCAGATAAATGGATTAGGGATTAAAAAAATGGAGGAATTGTATAGAATTCAAGATGAATTAAAATAAGAAAAGGAAGAGATTAAGAAGAAGGTTGAGAAGATATCTAAGATACGATCCCTTAATGAATCACTCATTAAGGAGGTTAAGAACTTAAAGCAAGAAAAAAATAGTAAATCAATGTGGGAAAATGACGAGTCAAGGGAATATTTGAAAAAGATAGATGAAGAGATATGTAGATTACAAAACCATAATAAAAAACTATTGGATGAGGTCAAGAGATTGAAAGAACAAAAGAAGAATTGTCAAAATCAATAAGAAAGAAGGATATTGAATGAAGAATCTACCAAAAGACTAGAAGATGAAATTTGCATGAAGGTTGAGGAATCCTTAAATACTGATAAGGTAAAATCATAAATACAAGCCAGAATTGAAGAAGGACGTCAAAATTTGTTAGATGGGATCACATTGCAGCTTCAAAAGGAGAAAGAAGAGAAGATTCAAGAAGGTCAACAAAAGATACTTAAAGAAGTTGAAATCCATCTAGAGGATGTACATGCCAAATATAATGGTATTATCACGAAGGCTAGAGTAATCAAAGACCAATAAAATATAATTGATGGGTGTTCTATATGCATTAAATTCCTCAATTAAATTTTCAACCCGGGGTAAGTAAACTTAGAGTTATAGCACTATATTTGTCAAGGCAGAAAAACTAGAGGAAGTATAATATAACTAAGGAGATGATCTATCTGAGGGTTAATATACTTAAGCAAAGACTATCAATGACCAAAACCTATCAAGGAAAATGAACTATTTACCCTAAGCAACTTTTAAACAATGGATCGATGGATTGTTCCTAAAGAAGCAAATGAAAACCCTACTTTTAACAAGTTAACCTATTTAATCTAATGAGAAAAAGCAAGTAATATATTCAATCTATTCAACTTAATGAGCAACAAAAATAGAAAATTAATCTAATCAATCTATTCAAATCAATTAGCAGCAGCAAGTAAGCAAGTAAACAATCAAACAACTAACCTATTAAAACTTATTCAGTAAGTAAACTAATCAAAACTACTCAACAGGTAACTAATCAAAACTATTCAGCAAGTAAACTCTATTCTTAAGATAAAACTCATAATCACTTCTAATCTACAAAGGGAAATCTTAACCTACTTAATTAAAAGCATCATGAAAATATTCAAAGTTAATCAACAACTATTCTTAATCTACAATAACAAGAAACTTCAAATATGATGATTATGTCTTCGGTGCCTTATGAAATCACGATGGCATCTAACGATTAGTGATAGCTCAAGAGAAATGAATTCAATATTAACTTCTATGGAGAAATGAAAAGTATGAATCAAGCAATCTAACGAGAGCTTAACCATCATAGAAGAAATATCAATTATCCTGAAAAATCCATGTGATCTCTCAATTCATATATCAACCATCAATGATAAGAAAACACTATTCTACTTAATTCAAATGCACTCTTATGCTAACTTAAGAAAATTCACACGATTAGAAACTCGTAACTAAAATCTTAATTCAAACTCAAACTTCTAATTAAAATTGCAATTCAAATCTAGAACGGAAATTTCATAAATTAAACTAAGCTAATCCTATTATTAAAAACTCAAACTTCAAACCAAAATTCTTATAAAAACATAACGCAAATTCTACTTCTATTCTAGCATACTACAAAAAGATTGATAAGAAAAATAGATTCATGAAAGCACGAATAAACTAAGAATTAAATTAACAAAACTGACAACTATTAATCCATCGAAATTTGTAAAAGAAACGTTGTACTCTGTGTTAACTAATACTCTGTTCTAACTACTCTGTTTTAACCTACAGAAATTAAGTTAAATTTTAACACGCCATCTATGTTAGTAGATTGCAAGCCATTCACTAACAAATAAAAGACACAACATAATAACAACTATCTCCTACAAGCAACTTGCAAAAAGGGAATTAAACAATTAAATGATGAACAACAAACACACATCATTTAAAATAACAAAAACACATATAACCGGAAAAGAAGTAAATGATAGTTACACAACTAAAATATGATAGCTATCTATCTAAGTATTCACCCATACCACCGGTGGGACCCCCAGCAAGTCGTGACTACTTCTCAACAACAAATCGCGATCTAAATCAACATGGTTCTGGCATTAAATTAAAAAACAAAGTCTAGCATAAGTTTGTGGAAATGTCTGAGTTACAAAAATAAATGATTCTAAAAATTCTTAACACTTTGTCTGACCACTACTGTGGTATTTATAATGATTATAATTCGAGAGGCTGGCCACTGGAAGGGTCGACCTCCTCTAAAAATGGTAAATTCTATTAAATGCATGCTAACTATCTTTAGCTTCTAGAAACTGAACAAGCCACTCAACGATTAGCACAACTGCTTAATCTGATATGTCAAGAGATCAGTAGTTGGAGGCCACGAGGGTGAACAAAACCCATGTCGTTGATTCACCCAGTACAAGTCGCCAATATAACAACTGCCAACTTGCCTACGCTTCAAGTGTTGGATACAGTGTCAGACGCGGTGTCAGATGAAGTATCATATTGGGTGTTGGATGGAGTGCCGAATGATCTACCAGATGGAAAATCGCATGGAGAATTTGTCCTGTGACACATAGATCATGAATTAAATTCTTTTAGGCATTAAATCAAATCAAATTTAACTCAAAACCATCGTAAAACATTAATTTCACATACCTGGTATAAAGGTATGCCAAATTGATGTAAAATCCTTCAAAACTTCTTCAAAATGGTTCAATACACATATAATACTAGTACAAAAATGATTTAATCATCATCATAAAACAACCAAATCACGATCCCAACATTACCCCCACACCTAATATTTTGCAGGTCCCACTGCAAACAAAAATGAATTGCCCAATATGACTAGACTTACTGAGCAGGGGATGGATTAGCTTTAGAAGTTTCTTTCCCTGAAGACTTTGTCTTGGCCCTCTAGCGGTGTTTCAATTATGCACGGAGCCTATGATTGTTATTGGTCATTTAATGAACCAATCTTTGGAGGGAATTAACCTTTGCTTGTAGTATTGCATTGCCATGGTGGACATGTCTATCCATGGTCTTCCTCTCTTCCAATTGTTGCAACAGGTCAACATTTTCCTGTTGTAATCTTTCAATGGCTGGAGTATGATCATATATCTTAGAGGAGGGCTTGGATCCCTTGAAGGATGTAGAGATTCTATCTGTTTTGGGATCTGGTGTAGGCATCTGTGAGGTAGGAGTAACCAGGCGTTTTTTTAGGGGAAATGGGTTCATATTTTGTTTCTCTATCAGGCTCGAATTCTTCTGCAGAAACTTCCCTAAGTCTTTTATGGGGGCTTTCGAGATCGGAGGATACTTGGATAGAATCTAAAGTGCCTAAGTGTTTTACATTAGGCTTCCCACTTGTATTCCAAGTACTTTTTTGAAAATATCCTCTTTTGAATCGATTAGATCCTCTCCTATTTGTGGGGACTACAGGGAAATCTTGTTGAATTGCCTCTTGTAACGTTTTGGGTGCAAGATCAATAAATGTTGAGGGAATTGGAGATTTATCAATAGGCTTCTCAGTCTTGTTGTTCGATGAGGCTGCAGGGGTATCAACAAGTTTCTTGGTACTGTGTTCCGGTAGAGGGATAGCTTGAGTAGTAGGGTTTGGAGTCTTCAAAGAATGGGGTTTGGATGGAGTAATAGCCCCTAGATCAAGTGTTTTCTTTTTGGTCTTGATTGTAATATGGGGGTTTGAAAATTGATAAATGAACTCATCCCGTGTCTTCCCCTGCTTTTCCAACTCAACTATAATAAGCAATTTGATGAGGTCATGGTGGAATAGGCTATTATGAGGATTGGCCACATTCTTTTGTACTTGGGAAGACATCTTCTCAATACTTTTCAAGAAGTAAAAAAGGAAATTCAATGGCTTATTGAATTGGAAATGAGCTAATAATCGAAAATGGCAAGCTTTAAAAACATAATATCTACCTTCACAAGTGATAATTCTGGTGATGATAATCAAGGGGTTAATTAGCCCATATTTAATCCACTCCTTGGACTATCCCTTAGCTCTAGAGACATTTTGAAACTCAGGTTTGAAAACCCTATTGCAGCTCATCCGTGGCAACTGGTGGTGTTTAAAGCAGCAGTCTCCAACCCTTGGAAGCTTCGTGGCTGAGAAAATTGATTCCTCCGAGGCCAAGAAGGCCAGAGACCCCAT
This sequence comes from Picea sitchensis, assembly GCA_010110895.2. Lineage (NCBI taxonomy): Eukaryota > Viridiplantae > Streptophyta > Pinopsida > Pinales > Pinaceae > Picea > Picea sitchensis. The sequence continues at coordinate 1,559 of SNQJ01S0166233.1, read as the reverse complement.
GCGCTCCATCCTTCCATCGAATCCAAGGGACAATTGAAAAGAAACTTCATCATTGTGGCCCTACAGATGGGCCAAGAATGGTCCCCACCCTGCATGAAGGAAGACCTCCCTACACTATGCGAACTCGAGGATAGAAAAGAGGTCGGCATAGGAGGATGGTTCATATCATTTGGGCATGGTGATAGTGTGGAGAATAAACAGAGGAGCGGAATTGGACATAGGAGTGGAATTAGACAGAGGACGAGTGCAATTGGCCAGAGGATGATCACAATGCATGAATGAGATAACAATTTAAGCTAACCCTCCAATTTTGAATGCGCTCAAGGTGGAGAAGGTTGAATTCGTTGATGAATTCATCACGCATGAGTTTCCATGTGTGAGTATAAGTGCGTTGATTTTGAATTCGAAGAGTATCTTTTGGAGGTAATCGTAATGATGAAGGAGTTAGATCAATGTCCAAGTATTCGACTTGGACATTTGATCATAAAAATGTGTTTAAAAATTGTATCATTTAACTCTCAATTTCCATTTAACTATCTCATCATACAAATGAACAGACAAATAAATTCAAACGATTCATAGTTACCTGAAATTGTGGTCATTTATTGTGTGTATGCACCTCATATGATCCTTCATATGGAGCATCATCCAGTCGTCCATATGGCACCCCATATGGTCTTTCAAAAGGCACTCCATACAACACTCCATATGGCACTCCATATGGTACTCATGTGCGAAATGAAATTTGTTCATCCTGTAATGGATGTTTTATCCATAACACTCGGTCTTAAAACACTTTTGATAGTCACAGTGAACAACAACAAAGACAGGATAAGAGTGTTCGATTATTACTTGTTTTTCCATCGTTCTCACACATCATAACAATATTTTCCTCTATCCCACATATTATAAGGCATGTAATCATAGTTTGTAATGAACATTTTGTAGAGAAAAACCAGTTAAGTGGTATGTCAAAGAAATATACAACAGGTTTATAACACACAGTGAGAATTTCAATAAAAAAATAACTGTTGATATAATAGCCCATATCATGAAAACAATAGACATAAATTTTTACAAAGATTCTACTTCTTCTTCTCATGGATTTTAGATAGGCAATGTTGTCATTTGTTAGCTCATGAAACCCCTCCCTCACTCCTAAGTATTGTGACACCTCACAATAAAAAAAATATAGGAAATCAGTCAATTCTCCCAATAGCCGAAGCTTTACAACTTGTTAAGTGTAGAGATAATTTTTTCATATTGGTCTGATGAGACGGTTAGAATATGGCCCCACCTATAGGACATAATATCCTACATATAGTTAAGAAGAGGTAGGTGAGAGAGTTTCAAGATAGTCTCAAAGTTAGTTCCCAATGGAAAATTTATGGAGTTCATTAACCTTAGCTTAACCATACATACTTTGTGTCATCTTTGTCTACAATTAATGTCGTACATCAAGATAATTTTAAGATTTAGGAATTTCTTATTTTTTTGTCATATTATCATCCTCGCTAGGTCGAATGCCCTACTGCCAGTAAGCATGTTCAGTACTCCGG
>SNQJ01S0166231.1:0-21003 GCA_010110895.2 Picea sitchensis | reverse complement strand
AGTGATTATTTTTGTATAATTTGAATGTTCTAAGAGGTTGAATCTATTTCTACATTTAAAAATGGATTTTAAATAACAAAAATAATGATTTTTCCAATTAAAAAAAAACCATAAACTATTTAGACAGTTCCCTTGTATATTGTCTTTTAAAAATTGAGTTTAAATCACTTATACAAAACTCTTACTAATTTACCAATAAATAAATCCTACTATAGTTGATAAAGAATAGTTGCATTTTCTACAACTCTTTTCTAAAAAAAAAAAAGTGGTATAACATATTATTCTTGCTACTCCCAACTTCAAAGTCATGGAGGTTCAATAGCCATTATACCATTAGTATTAAATGAGGATGGTATTGCATAGTCCAATATCCATTGCTTGTTTTTTTCATTTAAATACTAAACTATTTTGATTCTCATTGCCTCTTATTTATGGTTAACTATATGTACTTTACATTGGAGCAATTAATGTTGTATACACTACGATATATATCATTCGATATCAATTGTCATTGTCTATTCATTGATACAATACACATTTCCACAACATTAAATCTATCACATAGCTCATGCCCACATGATCCTACCACTATGTTGGCATACTACAATTTTTAGTGTCACTCGAACGCTAGGACACCTTGTCTTTTTGAATGCCTACTTCACTTCATGTGTTATGAGCATTGTCGATCTAAAAATTGGCATGTCATTTGTCATCCATATTTAACGTGTTCAATGCTCCCATACTCTACCATATTAGTTTTGTTATGTTTCACATGGAAGTTTGTTAATGACAATGTTTGGGATTAAAAACTCTATCACACTCATGTTCTAGCATGTATGTTCTTGATTATGTTTAAATATGAACCTGCAAAATGAACCTTGTTAACATAACAAAAATAAATTTGTGGTTATTGTAGTGATAATTGTGTTCATTATGTGTTTTGCACCATCAAATCCTCACTTCTTTGATCCCCAGATTGATTATTCTCCTTTACTCGAATCTATGCATCTTTATCTATCACACTATTTCACATTCTTCTAGACATTTCTAGAAGCATTGACATTTATTTGATGATAATTTTCCATGCCAACTCCATAGGAGAGTTTTAGAGTTAAACGATGTGGCAAGTTTTGAAGTCTAATAGCTTGCTTTACTTCATTCGGTGTTATTTGAAACTCAAATAAACATGAATTAAATGTGTGTTGCCTCATTTGTCATGAAAATGGGCATTGCCTTCTACCAAGCGTGTGTTTGTGTTATAAGTGTGTCATGATTTGTGTTAATGGAGGATCTTGTGGCCATTACTATGATGCATGGTTATGTAAATGCATACGAAACATCTCTAAATAGACCTTTGTTGTTTTAAGTTTATTATGGTGTTGCTATAGTAACATTCATTGTGTTGTTTTTTATTATCTAATTTTCTATTTTGTGTTGGGGCCTCACTTGGCTTTGGTTCAACCATCTTTCCCATTTCTTCAGTTTAGGGCATGCATTGTTTTGTTCTATAACAGAGCAAAACTTCAACACCAAGTTTTTAGTCAATGAAAACAATTATTCACTACACATATCATTATTGAAAACCATGCATTTATATTTGTTGCATTGTTGTAATGGTGTTTATCACATGAACACATATTCCTTGCACCATCATTTGAAAATGCATAAATCACTAAGTTTCTACCGAAAATGTTGAGGGGAAAGGGGGTTTGGAACCAACAATAGGTTTGAAACAAATCTCCCAAACTGTATTCTTTCTAACCTGCTAGAAAGGGAAATCTAGTAGTTGCACAACAATAGCAGCATGGTTAGTCAGTGTAAAGATAGTGTGTCTAATCTAGTGTTTTTTTAACCATCGTAAATTTGTAGCTCGTTAGAGTGATTTGGGTTAGGCTCGGAATCAAACCAATTGGCTACCACTATAATCCAAGGGTGTATCCAATAGCCCGCAAGCCAGATATACCAATAACTTATGACACAGTGAGGGTCAAGATGTCTGGAGACACCCACAAAGGGGTCCCACTCCTGGGGGTCGTTTACCCTTTTAGCCTTATCACAACAGGCCATATGTCTTATTAAGGATTTGAACCTAGGTGAGGAGAGTGCAAGATCTACCTCCCACCATTCTAGTTATTGCCCAATATTACCCAATAACATAAATTCAAAAGATTGAAACATAATCACAAAGACAAAGTAAACAAAATAACGGAAAAATGAGAATGTAAGAAGTTCATGAGAATTGGAGTCTGGGGCGTTCCTGCAACCTAAAACTTGGTTTGGTGCCTGAGAACCAGGGACCTTGGTGAAAAAATGGTGGTGAATCGGCTAAAGGATAGTAATGGTTGTGAATTGGCCCAAGGATGGAACAGTAACTGAAGGTATCCAATAGTAAGGGGGGAAACACACAATGATTCAAAAAATGTGAGATTGGGATTAGTGAAGGTGGTAAAACAGGTTTGAACAATATTCATTGGGATGGGGGTAGGAGGTAACTCCGGGTGGTTAACGAGTTAACCTTTTAAAAATGGAAGAAGTAGTAAGAGCTATGATGAGCCCGGAAGATGAGGAGCTCTGGAAACGTTCTGGGCTCTTTGTCTCGGATGAGGAGCTAAGGAACAGGACAGGCATTGTCGGGAGGGGGAAGACAATTGTGAACACCTCTCATGAGAAGCCAACATTTAGGTGGGAGACAGTTATCAGAAGGAGTGCAGGGGAAAAAAAAAAGGTATATGAAAAGAACTGTACAGATGGACTACATGCCAAGGTTGGGAAAGGGAAACAGATCATGACCTTGTTGGGTGAAAGAGTAGAGACAGGCGTAAATGACATAGGAAGAAGTTCCCACCTAATCACAAACTCATGTTAGGACACCCGTGGAGGAGAACTATTACTTGAAGTTGGGTCAAAAGACACAGAAGACAACTTGGGGACGACTGGGAAACTGATTGGCAAAAATTCATAACAAAGTCCTGATTTAGCAACAGGAAGGAACAAAGGGCTAGTGGGGGGAATCGAAAAGGAAAAAAACTGTGGAAACCAAGGAAGGTCGGGAGGAAAATGGTCCTTGGAGGGGATGTAGGCCTGGAGGATGTGTGCAACTTGGCTTTGCGTGCTCTAGTGGGGAGGTTCTCGTACAAAGCTATGGGATGCCAAGGTTTATCGAACGAGGTGGAGAAAAACTGGAACCCATTACTTGGGTATTTGTCGGATATAGTTATTCTCATTATTCTATGAAAATCCTACAGGAAACCTAGATCTTAAATGGAGGTAGTTTGATGTTAAAAAGATGGCGAGTGGGATTTGACCCAGTGACAGAATACTTCCAGTTCATGCATATTTGGGTGCTTTCGCCAGGCTTACCAATCCAGTTTTGGAATGCAGATGCATTTTCAGTAATAGGGAATGAATTGGGGAGGTTCATGTTTGTGGAGGATTCAGTTTTAAAAGGAGGTGACATGAGAATGGGAAAAATTATGGTGGAAATGGATGTTCACAATGGGTTGTTGGAAGGACTTGATATAGAATGGAGGGGAAAGAATTATGGGAAAAAATTGGACTACATGGGCCTACCATTTCGATGCACCTTTTGCAGAAGGATGGGGCATTTACATAAATACTATCAAGGGACAGACTCTGAGGATGAATCATAGTCGACAATGCTCAGGAAGACAGACTGCAATGAACTTCGAGGGGAGGACCCGTCATGGAGTGGGGGGGGCACTTCGTCAGAGGAGGAAACATCAAACCCAACAATGGATGACTCTGATTTAAGTAAGTTGAAACTCCTCTGTCCCTCCTTCTTTTCCACTTTAACTTCATGGGAGATTGATCATCTTAACCTATTAAAATCCCCTTCCACTGGGGATCCTCCCGCATTTTATGAGAGCCTAGCTAGGGAGTCGAAAAAGGAGAACATCAATGACTTAATTGCTGAAATATTGGAGTCGGAAGTCCCAAATCAGTTGATAAATTCTCTGGAATGTGTCAGGACTTTGGAGTCCCACATAGAAGAGGAGGAGAGGGGCAGCAAAACATTGGTGGGGAGGGAGAGGGCTTTGGGCGAGAACTCCCTGGAAGACATCTTGGAGACCTTAGTACCCAACTATCGAGACATGGTCAGTAAGAAACCTTTGGAAGTTTACGGAGGGTGCAGAGTGGTAAATGGTGGAAAGGGAGAAAAACCAGAAAGTAAACATGGGTCGGAGACGAGGTGCCTAGGAAGAGATACAATGAAGAATTATTGGCCAGGGGGACTGGGGTTAGATGCTTCGCCTATTAAAACGAGAAGTGATCGTAGGAAAGTTGGGGGAAGCAGAGGGGACTTGGTCACTCAAGCTAACAATAACATTGAACAAAGGTCTCTTAGATTACTCAAATCCCTAGCCAGAGCCAAATAATGAAACACCTTTCTCTAAACATAAGGGGAGTGGGAGGGGCTCCTAAAAGTGCAACCCTCCGAAGATTATTGACTCGTATCAAACCTGATATTCTATTTCTACAAGAAACCATGGTGGAAGGTGTTAGCATCGCCATTTTTCTTTTCAATTAGAGTCAGTTTTAGTCGAGTTATGGCCCATGTGTCAAAACATGTGAAGTCATGTAACACACCCATGACGGGGCGAAAAAAAATAAATTTATTTTTCCTCAATTAGTCAATTCCTCCATCCATGGTCTCTAATCCTATTCAATGGAGGTCAGGGAGGAACCTCAAATCCACTTGACATTCCCTCTTTCCCTTAAAGCGCAGGTTATATGGAACCCACATCTTTCTCCTTAATGCCTTTAAGCTTCAGCGTATTTATGCACTAGCTCTCCTAGATAAGCCCCTCCCTTTACATGACCAAGGCTGTGACCAGTCACCAAGTCGAAAGGCGCATCGTGATTTCATGTTTCGCGACTTTGCGTCTCACGAAGTTCACTTGCTCATCCTTCCCTCTAAATGAGTCGACGGCCCAGATCTCTCCTCGATCCCACGGCTTAGATGAAATTGTGATTTCGTGTTTCGCAAGTTCCCAGAAATTTTACTTCCGACTTCCTGAGTTGCGAACTCCCAATAAGACTATATCTACGATCTTCCTTTGATCGACAATTGCGATCAAGTCACAATTTCACATTTCGCGACTTTGGAGGTTGGTTCAGCTCCGTTCTCCCGATTCCTGATTTCTTGATATTTGTGAGCATCATATCGACGGCTCACAACTCCCACAATTTAATGGCTTAGATCAAATCGTGATTTCGCGTTTCGCGAATTCTCACAACTCCACCCTTTGACTTCCCTGGGTCGCGAGTCAGCGAAATGTTGATCTCTCTCCACGTGTCCTCCTGGATGGACGGTCAGGATCAAACCGTGACTTCGCATATCGGGTAATTGGATGTGAGTCAACCCTGACTCTTCCGATCCCCGAAATCCCAATGGCGTCAGATCAATGGTCCACGATCTCCCATGATCTGACAGCTGTGATCAAATGGCAAGTTCGTGTTTCACAAGTTGTCACAACTCTTGCCTTTGACTTTCCTGATGTCGAGTCAGCAAAATACTGATCTTCCACCACGTGTCCTTCCCAGCACCAATGGCTAGGATCAGCTCCACTCTTTCCCTTGCAAATATTCCGAAGTTCAAATCCTAGAACTCTCGGATCTACTGCCATCTATCTACCCTGACGATGGACGGCTCCGGTGATTTCAGAACTTGGCAAAGTCTATTCTCCTATATATTTTTGAAGGGTTTAACCCTCGTGTACCTATTGGTCCTTGCACTCAGATCTAACGATCAAGAAGGGTCCTGATAGATCCTTAGATCTACGGTCCAGATCACGTCACAACTTCGGGTTTCGGGAGTCTAGTCGCCCCAACATGTGAATCTCCCGATGTGTGAACTTGCGAAGACTGAAGTGGTCGAGGCGTTAACGCCTGCTCTCCTTCTTCAAATCTAACGGTCATGACAGAACTTGGATCCTCCCGAACGAATCTCGTCAGTTCATCTCCCAAACGAAAGGGTATTCACTTTCGATACTTGAATCTTTCTATCCTTCCTAAGCTTCGGCAGTTATGAAGGACTTAAGAGTGTTGTGCTCTTTCTCCTGGACTTAACACTTAGAAGGGTATTTTTCACACCTCGTGTGCTCCTTCATCAAGTCTAGAGCCTAAATGGTTCTCGGTCTCTACTTACCTCGTAGAGAGACTATGCATACACGTACTACCTCTCCTGAGCTTATTGGACTCTATCCTCGCAGTGATTGCGGGGTTCAACCTTCACCAAATCAAGAAGTACTCACGTGACTCTAAGATGGTGACGAAGTTCTCTGGGAAGTGCTTCCTAGGGATTAAACTAGCGTATAAGGAAATCAAGAAGATATGAAAGTTCTCAAGGAATGAACACATACCTCTAATTTAATCATTCAGTACAAGGATCATTTTAGGCATATAAAATACAAGCATGCAATTCATTATTTCCAATTCAAAGCACAAGGCATAAAAACACTTATCATAACCATAAGGCGCAATGCGACTACTGAGAGGGGTGCTCGTTTCCACCCAACCATAAGCTCAATCACTCCCGATGGATATCACTGGCCACCCCTGAGCTTAGGCCACGATGCTTTGAGATTCAATCTCTCACTTCCATCTCAACGGAAGTTAGGGACAAAGGTTACTCTCCTTCTCCTTATACAGAAATAGACGAGGATGAAGGCTACTCTCCTTCTCCTGACTCAGTCTCTGTCCCTTGTGATAAGAACTCACTTTTCCCTTTCAATCCTTCCTCGGACCTGAGAGTTTTCTCTCTCATCTCTGCATTCTTTTGTAGGTCCCCCCCCCTGCCAACACCATGCTTCCTTTCTTTCCATCCTCAGGAAGATTGCGTGTGGCTCCAAAATTCCAGTCCGTGGTCAAGTCCAAAATCCTTACAGATGGGAGGTCTGCCCCATCCCCTCATTAACTCTTAAGGAGGCCTTCCCACCTACTAGCCTGACTGTAATTCATTTCGGGTTAGAGGGTTGTTCTGATCTTGAGCAATTAAAACCCAACATAGTACTAGTTCGGTGGAGGTTAACGCAACCATTTCGGATCCCCCCCACCGTCTTTTCATTAGCAATCGTGGTCTCTCTTAGCACATCCCCTTCTCAGCATTCATGCAACACGTTTCCATTATCTATTAAAATAACAGGGTTTACATTCATTGACCTTCATACAAAGGTCCACCAAATCAAACATTCACACTTTGATTTTGCCATAGTTCCTGGCCAATAAAGTTATATTTACAAACTAGGGGAAACAGGGTGTTACAATTCCCTCCCCCTTAAAGGAATCATCGTCCTCGATGTTCTATCTATCAACATGATAGGTATGTACAGAAGTAAACAAAATCGGTTATGTCTATCTCATGGCATCTTCCATTTCCCACGTAGCCTCATCTGGGCCAAAGTGTTTCCATTGCACCTTGACCTGTGCAATGGTTTGGTTCCTGAGTGATGTTTCCTTCCTATCTAGTATGCATTAGGGTTTCGGTAGGAATTCTCCCTCCGGTTCCACCTGGATCATAGACCAGTCAATTATATGATTAGAATAGTGTACATATTTCTTCAATAATGGAACATGGAAAACATTATGTGGCTTTAATGTGGGAGGAAGTGTTATCCTATAGGCTACAAGTCCCACTCTATCTAAGACTTCAAAGGGTCCACAATACCGAGGTTCCAGCTTGGAACAGGCTCCCATTCTCAAAGAACCTTTCCTGGGTCCAACTCTGAGATAGACGTGGTCTCTGGCTTTGAACTCTCGGGGAGTTCTCTTCCTTTCGACGTAACTTTTCTGTCGGTCTTGGGCAATTTTCAGATTTTGCCTTATCTACACCACTTGTTGTTCCATTTCTTTCAGCATGTCGGGTCCAATTGTAATTATGTCCACTGGATTACTCCAAATGATTGGGATCCTACACTGTATACCATAGAGGACTTCAAAAGGGCTCATCTTCAAGGATTCTTGATAACCGTTGTTGTAGGCAAACTCTACCAATGGTAGGTAGTCTTCCCACTTCTTAGGTTGATGCATTACATGCATCCTTAGCATGTCCTATACAATTTGGTTTAATCTTTCTGTCTGTCCATCAGTCTGAGGGTGATAAGTTGTGCTGAATAATAATTTTGTCTCCAGACTGGCCATTAGGGATTTTCAAAAGTTTGAAGTGAACTTGGTATCTCAGTCAGACACAATTTCCTTGGGCGTGTCATGTAGTCTAAATATCTCCTTCATGAATATGTTGGCAATATCTATTACCTTGCAAGTTGACTTGACAAGGATGAAATGAGAAGATTTACTCAGGTTGTCCACCACGACCATGATGGCATCATTTTTATTGGTCGACCTTGGTAGCCCAGTGATGAAATCCATGGAGATAATTTCCCATTTCCATTCTAGGATTGGTAGGGGCTGTAACAATCCGGTTGGATGTCATTGTTCCGCCTTAACTTGTTGTCACTCTAGGCACTTAGTTAGATAGTTAGCTATGTCTTTCTTCAACCCAGGCCAATAGAATTTTTTCCTAGTGGTCATGATCATCTTATGATATCCTGGGTTACCAGCATATGGTCTCTTATGTAGTTCATCCATTATGAACCTCTTCAAGTCGTCACATTTTGGAATATACAATTTGTTTCTGTAAGTCAACAGCCCTTCCTCGAGCATCTGGTAGCCTTCAAACTTCAACCTTGTAGGCTCTTGTCTTAGATATGAGGTCATGATCTTGAAAAATGCATATGTCTCTTGTGCATTTCTGACTCTTTCCCTGACATCTGTTTCACAGGTGCTTACTGTTGTCAGATGAATCATTTTTATACTTTTGCTAAGGGCATCAACCACTCCATTTTCCTTTCCTTTTATGTGTTTGATTTCGAAATCGAATTCACTTAGGAGAGTCATCCACCTAGCTTGCCTGGCATTGAGTTTTGGTTGATCAAACAGGTGTCTCAATCCACAATGATATGTTATAATAACAAATCTTCTACCCAAGAGGTAGTGCCTCCACATTTTTAAAGCATGTACTATGGCAGCCAATTCTAAGTCACGGGTCACATAATTGATCTCATGCTTATTTAATTACCTGGACGTGTAGCAAATTACACGTCCCCCTTGCATAAGGACTCCTCTGAGTCCTTCCTTGTAGGCATCTGTACACACAAGGAAATCATTATTCGGGTTTGCAATCTTTAGCACGGGTGCATGGATCAGGAGGTATTTCAGTTCCTGAAATTTTTCTCCACATTTTGATGTCCAAATGAATTTGATCCCCTTTTTTTGAAGGGCAGTGATTGGACAACCAATCTTGGAAAATTCTTTTATGAACCTTCTATAGTATCCTGCTAAGCCCATCAATGACCTAATATCGGATACATCTTTCGGGGTAGGCCATTCCATGATGGATCTGATCTTGTCGGGGTCTACTGCCACCCCTTCCTTAGATATGACATGGCCTAAGTAATGGACTTGCTTCTGAAAGAAAAATCACTTGCTAAACTTAGCATAGAGTTGATGCTCTCTTAGTACTTGAAGTACGAGTCTAAGATGTTCTTTGTGATCCTCCCTGTTCTTGGAGTAGATTAGGATATCATCAATGAAAACCAACACAAATTTGTCGGGGAATTTGTTGATTACATTATTCATCAAGCACATAAAAGTGGTGGGGGCATTGGTTAACCCAAACGGCACCACCACGAATTCATAGTGACCATACCTCGTCCTGAAGCCTGTTTTGTGGATGTCTTCATCCTTAATCCGGACTTGATGGTAGCCGGACCTTAGGTCGATCTTCGAAAATATGGATGCACCTCCCAATTTTTTGAACAGGTCATCAATTCTTGGTAAGGGGTACTTGTTCTTTATGGTTTCCTTATTGAGTTGTATGTAATCTATGCACAGTTGAAGTGTGACATCTTTCTTTTTCACAAACAGGACGGGCGCTCCCCACAGAGATACACTGGGTCGGATGTAGCCTTTGTCCATCATCTCCTTTAGCTATAGCTTGAGCTCAACTAGCTCTGGTGTGCTCATTCTGTATGGCGTTCTAGATGCGAGTACCACTCCCGATGTAAGTTCTATCGAGAAGTCAATATCCCTTCTCGGAGGTAGACCTAGTACTTCTTCTGGGAATACGCCCTTGTATTCTTTTAATATGGGGTGGTCCTCTAGGTTTGGTTTGTCATCCTCAAAGGATTCCAACACCTGTATTGCATATAAGAACACCCTTTTCTACAATACTTCTTCATTTGAAGGGTCGATATTTGTCTCATTGAGACAGGCTTCTGAATCCCTTGGAGGGTCAAATTTCTCCCTTCTTCGTTTACACATTCTAAATTTTTATGATAACAGTCCATTTTAGTTTTATAAGCAGCCAACCAGTCCATACCAACCAACAGGTCATAAGATCCCAGAGTAAGTATGTTAAGGGTCGCTCGGGTGGGCAATCCACCCATGATGAATTGACAGGGTGGTATGGCCTCTGCCACCTTTCTTTTGGTCCCAGAGGTTAGTTGTACCAACCATGGTTTAACATGACTAATTGGTTGCAGTTTACACTTATCAGTAGTCTGAGGGGCCACATAACTCAAATTAGAACATGGGTCAATTAAAATAGAAATGGGATGGTTAGCGATCATACCTTTCAGCTCCACTACTGAAGCTTGGTGGTCGGCTTGATTATTGTCTAGGGCTGCATAGATTTGTGGCATGCTCCTAGCCACATCATTGATGGTGGTAGCTTCTTGGATATTGTAGACCCCCTTACTGTTTTATTGTATGTGTAGGCAGTCCCTCAATCTATGATTTTCTCCACAACCCCAACATTTTAAGGGTTCCTTCTTTAGGTTATCGGTCTTTGTTGGGACTGTCTGAAAGGGTTTATTTCCACTTTGAGAGGGGAAATTTTGTTGATATACACTTCTAGCAGGAAGGATCCCCCTAGACTATTTTCCATAGTTCTTAAATATTGAGGAATTAAACTTTTTCTTCTAGAATCCCACACTACTCTTCTTCTTCCAGTCCTCGTGGGGTCTTGTCTTATTCCCAAATTGTTCATAACAATACCTCACCATCTGGATATCTTCTTCTAAGGTCTTTGGTTCATCGAACTCAATCCTATCCCAGTAGGTCTGAGGTAACCCACTAATGAACCACTACATTTTTACTTTTTTGTCTTTTATGTAGGGTACGTACCTTAGTAGTTCAAGGAATTTATTGACAAATTCATCTATGGTGAGTTGCCCTAGTCGAAGCTCATAGAATTCCTTAGTTTTCCCATCCATGTATTTTTCTAACAGATACTGCTTCCTGAAGTATTTCTCAAACTGTTTCCATGACAAGTCCTTCTCATGGACTCCTTTCACATTCCTAAGGTCTTCCCACCATATGGAAGCCTTTCCATTCAGGTTGGATATGGCTATTCAAGCCTTCAAGTTTTCAAAGTAGTCATGGACTCTGAAATACTTCTTTAAACCAAGTAGCCAAGCTTCTGCCTCTTCTCCCTTCTTAATCTCTCCATCGAAAGAGGGTGGTTTGGCTTTCTTGAACTCTTCAAGACCACGAGTTTTGGAATTCTTCTATTTCTTTCCTTTCCTCTGAGAGTGCGATCTAGCCCTGCTACTAGAATATTCTTCGGAGTTTTCATCTTCCTTTCCAGAGGACTCTCCCAATGAGTGTCCCTTGCCTCTAGGTTGGACCTTCTTCATGGTACTTCTCCCAGTGGGGTCACTTATGGAGTCATGTTTTTGGGTCTCAGGTGGACTTTGACTTCTCTTCTTATGTCATTGGTCTGCATGACTGGTTGTGGGTTCATGTTGCAGTTTCCTCTATATGTCGGATAAGCTCTGTAGCAAGACTGCATTAATTTCTGTTTGTTTCTCTTGCTCCCTTATCAATCTCTCATTGTCAGCCTTGAAACTCTATAACTCGACCCTGAGGCTCCTTACAGTTTTAGCCAGATCTGGAGGGGTTTCCACCACCCTCCTTTCATCATATTCTTCATCTCTATTGTGGGAGTCATCCCCCACTTCATGACATGTCACCATTCTTTAGTCTTGGAGTTTGCCCATGATTCACTGACTATTTGAGTGTTGACAAAAACACTTATCGTAAGCTAACAATATATCATTTTTTTATTTTTTTGTTAGTTTGTCCATAACATGTGGGACTAACCTATGGCTAAGAAACTATGACTCAAGGGCATATAAGCCATCAAAATCACTCGAGGATCGCACCCGGCCTAAGCCACACCAACCCTTAACATGGCTGGATTTTTTGTCCCCGCAAGTTTTGAACTGGTGAATTTAACATCACAGAGTGCCTTAAAAGTACACTCTGTCACCGATTGTCCTACACCTCAGGGATAGCTAACAGTATATCAGTTTATGAACAATACACGGTTCAATTTCTTAAATGCACACACATAGTAGAAAGTTTCACTCTTTTCTTTAATAACATTTTAACCAGACTTTTAAGAAAGAGGCAGGGTAGGGTGTCACTCCTTTAAAAGTACTCCAAATAGTGTTTTTAAGCGACTCATCTGTAAGCCCAAGAAGGCCAAGCCTTATAACCATGCTCTGATACCAATTTGTAACACACCCACGACGGGGAAAAAATAAAAAAATAAAAAAAAATTCCTCAATTAGTTGATTCCTTCATCCATGGTCTCTAATCCTGGTCAATGGAGGTTAGGGAGGAACCTCAAATCCACTTCACATGCCCTCTTTCCCTTAAAGAGTAGGTTATATGGAACCCGTGAATTTCTCCTTAATGCCTTTAAGCTTCAGCGTATTTAGGCTCTAGCTCTCTTGGATAAGCCCCTCCCTTTACGTGACTAAGGTTGTGACCAGTCGCCAAGTCGAAAGGCGTGTCGCAATTTCGCGTTTCATGACTTCGCATCTCACGAAGTTCACTTGCTCGCTCTTCCCTCTAAATGAGTCGATGGCCCAAATCTCTCTTCGATCCCACGGCTCAGATCAAATCGTGATTTCCTATTTCGCGAGTTCCTGGAACTTTTACTTTCAACTTCCTGAGTTGCGAACTCCCGATAAGACTATATCTACAATCTACAATCTTCCTTCGATCGATGACTGTGATCAAGACACAATTTTGCATTTCACGACTTTGGAGGTTGGTTCACCTCCATTCTCCCGATTCTCGATTTCCCGATATTTGCGAGTGTCAGATTGACGACTCACAACTCCCACAATCTAACGGCTCAGATCAAATCGTGATTTCGTGTTTCGCAAATTCTCACAACTTCACCCTTTGACTTCCCTGGGTCATGAGTCAGCGAAATGTTGATCTCTCTCCATGTGTCCTCCTAGATGGACGGTTAGGATCAAATCGTGACTTCGTGTATCAGGTAATTGGATGTGATTCAACCTTGACTCTTCCGATCCCCGAACTCCCAATGGTGTCAAATCAACGGTCCACGATCTCCAGTGATCCGACAACTATGATCAAATCTCGAGTTCGTGTTTCACGACTCGTCACAACTCTTTCCTTTGACTTTCCCAATGTGTGAGTCAACTAAATACTGATCTTCTGCCACGTGTCCTTTCCAACACCAACGGCTAGGATCAGCTCCACTCTTTCCCTTGCAAATCTTCCAAAGTTCAAATCCTCGAACTCTCGGATCTACTTCCATTTGTCTACCCTGACGATGGACAGTTCTAGTGATTTCGGAACTTGGCAAAGTCCATTCTCCTGTATATTTTCAAAGGGTTTAACCCTCATGTACCTTTCCTGGATCCAATGGTTGTTGGTCCTTGCACTCAAATCTAACGATCAAGAAGGGTCTTGATAGATCCTTAGATCTACGGTCCATATCACGTCGAAAATTCGGGTTTCGAGAGTCTAGTTGCGCCAACATGCAAATCTCTCGATGTACAAACTTACGAAGACTGAAGTGGTCGAGGCGTTAACGCTTGCTCTCCTTCTTCAAATCTAATGGTCATGACAGACCTTGGATCCTCCCGAACAAATCTCGTTTGTTCATTTCCCAAACGAAAGGGTATTCACTTTCGATACTTGAATCCCGCTATCCTTCCGTAGCTTCATCGGTTATGAAGGACTTAAGAGCGTTGCGCTCTTTCTCCTAGACTTAACACTTAGAAGGGTCTTCTACACACCTCTTGCGCTGCTTCATCAATTCTAGAGCCTAAGTGGTTCTCGGTATCTTCTTACCTCGCAGAGAACTTGTGCATACACGTACTACCTCTCCTGAGCTTATTGGATTCTATCCTTGCAGTGATTGCAGGGTTCAACCTCCACCAAATCATAAAGTACTCACGTGACTCTAGGACGGTGATGAAGTTCTCTAGGAAGTGATTCCTAGGGATTAAACTAGCGCATAAGGAAATCAAGCAGATATGAAATTTCTCAAGGAACGAACACATACCTCTAACTTAATCATTCAGTACAGGGATCATTTTAGGCATATAAAATACAAGCATGCAATTCATTATTTCCAATTCAAAGCACAAGGCATAAAAACACTTATCAGAACAATAAGGTGTGATGTGACTACTGAGAGGGGTGCTCGTTTCCACCCAACTATAGGCTCAGTCACTCCCAATGGATTTATCACTGGCCACCCCCGAGCTTAGGCCACGATGATTTGAGATTCAATCTCTCACTTCCAGCTCAACAAAAGTTAGGGATGAAGGTTACTCTCCTTCTCCTTCTACAGGAATAGATGAGGATGAAGGTTACTCTCCTTCTCCTGGCTCAATATCTATCCCCTATGATCAAAACTCACTTTTCCCTTTCAATCCTTCCTCAGACCCGAGATTTTCTACTCTCATGTCTACATTCTTTTGCAGGTCCCCCCTTGCCCACACCATGCTTCCTTTCTTACCTTCCTCAGCAATATTGCGTGTGGCTCCAAAATCCCAGCCCATGGTCAAGTCCAGAAGCCTTACAAATGGGTGGTCTGTCGCATCCCCTCATTAACTCTTGAGGAGGCCTTCCCACCTACCAGCCTAACTGTAATTCATTTTGGGTCAGAGGGTTGTTCTGATCTTGAGCAATTAAAACCAGCATAGTACTGGTTCGGTGGAGGTTAATGCAACCATTCCGAGTCCCCTCCACCATCTTTTCATTAGAAATCATGGTCTCTCTTAGCACATCCCCTTCTCAGTACTCATGAAACACGTTTCCATTATCTATTAAAATAACAAGGTTTACATTCATCGACCTTCATACAAAGGTCCACCAAATCAAACATTCACACTTTGAGTTTGCCATAGTTCCTGGCCAATAAAGTTATATTTACAGACTGGGGGAAACAGGGTGTTACAAGTTAGGTACATAGCAATGAAGGGGTCGAAGTCAGCAAGTGGTTGGTTGGCCCTTGGAAACAAGAAGGGATGTCAAAGTCGAAACATGCATAAATGGTACGGGTATGTTGTTCCCAGAGAGTCGGGTCCTATTAAAAGTCAGTCTCTACGTGCCCCAGGTCGATTCAAGTAGTTAATGGAAGTCGCATCGGCAAGTGTTGTAACTATTATCGGCTCATTATGAAGGCCTAAGAAATAAAAAATCACGACGTTCATATCATGTATGCCCTGCAACCCTTATCGCCTGTACCTTACACGCAGGGACATGTTATGGAAAATCTACAGTTCGATTCGAAACATCTAGTCGCCATGAATTCAATGTTCCTTGGCACGATTCCTCCTTCTGCCCGATCTGTTATAAATCCCAGAGGTCCTACACCCATTTTATTTGCAAAATCAAATTCATGCTATGTCTGTAAGTTTTCTCGCAGGCCCAGGTCGATCGAATTCTCTATCTTAGGCATCTGTTAAATACATTGCGTGCAAGATAAATATTGGTCACACCATGGCGACCTCAAAAAACATAAGGAAGGGCACACAAAGTGGCAGAATCGTCAGGGCCAAGCCCCAAAGCAAATGGGATTCGTTCTCACTTGCAACAAGCATCCCCAAGGATACAAAGGGAGTTTTCCCTTTACCCGCAGGAACGATGACATCACACCACGCGGAAGCTAGAGTGGAAGGACCTATGCAGGAAGGAAGGATAGTAGAAGCCCCATATCCCCAACAGAAGATACCTTGGAGAAGGGGCATGCCAAAGAATAATAAGGAAGCTGGGGAAACCTGAATCCCAGACGAGCAGCGCGCAAGATCGTTTCTTGAAAAATTATTTATGCGTGTTATCTGGCTGGAATCTGTGGAAGGTATAAGTCGATAAAGTAGAGGTGGAATGAGGAGGATGGATGCCATAGGTACAAATGATGAAGAGCTATCTCATCAACTGAAGCAGGCGAAAATAGCTATCGCCGAACTTTACCAGGAAAATAGGGAGCTGAGACAACAGCTAGTGACAAACACCATTGAAGTGTTAGCAATGCAAGGTCGCAAAGGGAACGTGATATGGCTAAAAAGACAGCTAAGAGAGGTGTAGGATATAATCATACAGCTATGTGAAGCACAACGACTGTCAAAGGAAAGGTATGTGGAGCATTTCCAGAGAACGTGAAGCGGTCGAAGAGAAAGCCCGCGCAGATCTTGCCAATGAATAAAAGAAACAAGATTAACCGAGTTCATTCCTATATCCAAAAACAGAAAGAATATCTTGACATTTTTGAAGGAGGCATCGCCCTAAGATATTTTTCCATTTTGATAACGGCCATGGTAGTCACCAACAACTTGTCGTGCATATTTTCCCTAGTGAATGAACACGTGTCAGAAATCAAAGTCGTTACAACAGATAGCGGGGCTATGACAAACACTTGTCCATTCAGATACCTGATCGAAGAAAAGCGTTGATACATCGCTCTCTCATGACGAGACATGATCGATAACCAAATCCCCATGGCGTATTACAAACAATCATGATGTAGCCAGATGTATTTGTTGTCTATTTTTGGAAAAGCGTCATGCAAAGAGTCATTTAGCGCAGACAGTCAATTTCCTAGTTTTTAGATATATTAGTTAGAAGAGCAGGTTAGCCCAAGCAGCGCCCTCACCTATATATTTTATCTTTTCAATGTAAGCCAGGTTGGTTGGAAAAAATAGTATAGATAGTAATTATTGTATGTAGTTTGAGCTCGATCGAAATTTAATGCAAAAGTCTTGAAGCTTTGATGAAAAGATTCTAATTGTAGCAGTTGGATGTATTGTTTTCCTTTCTTTGTGTACGTACTTCATGTTTCTTTATTTATATCTTTTTCTGTCTAAATCATAATGAAATTTTGAACCTGTGGATTCGTTGTGCGGCACCCCTTGTTTGTGCCATTTAGACAAAATGCATTTCTTCTAAAGTTAAACTCGTAATTCATCCTCAGCGGTGCTCTGAGTTGCTTTCTATATTTTCTCCCCACCCCACACAATGATTTTACAATGAAGATTGTTGCTCGCCTAGCCTTTATCCTCTCAAGTTCAGTGACTGATTCATTTGTTCCCATCATTTTTCTCAAACCAACTCCATAGCCCAAGGTCTTACTCTATTGCGCCAATATAACCGGAACCCATTATTTCAAAAGTCTTAAATCTAGCCACATCTTTAAAGCTATATCCCGCACTGAGACCGTGTCTCCCGAAAGAGCCCTCTCCAGGTCTAAAAAACTAGTTTCGGGCCTCAAAGTTGGTTGAAATAGTTACCTTCGTCGTTTGTTTATCAGCCGAATAGATTTACGGAGTGCTAACATTATGGCGTCATTGTTGGGGACAAAATTGAATAGATTTTCCTTGGGCGAATGACTAACGTTGTAGTTTGACCCCTGAGGGTAACAGAGGGACAAACATCTGTACTGGCTAAAAACTTTACCCTGACAACTCCAGTCAAAAAGACTAGTAGCTCCAAGTAGCGCAGTTTAGGAATCCTGGCTCCGAAGACAATCTATACCAGAGAAAATCCTAACCCAAACCCTGCAGAGCTTGTGTACGACCCCAAGAAAATTTTTCACAAGACTAGAGAGAAAGTGTCGGACCCGTTCTATTACCTAGAAAAAATTCTCTCCTTACCAAAAGACGGTGTGCAAAGAATCAATGACCTTGAGTTTGACGCACCTTTTTTGCAAACCCTGTTCAGGTCTAAGTCAGAAACTAGCTTGGATGAGATAGTTTTCGACCAGAAGAGATCCCAAGCCCTAGTGTCTAATAATATCCCTCAAATCCCAAGTCCTCCTAGATCCATGGCCACCATATTCGCCCCCCTCATTATTCCAACCCAACTACATGATTTGCCCCAGAATTACAGCTAGAGAATTAAGCTCTATGATGTTGAAGGGAACGTTTTAGCCCAGAAGCATCTGGATCGGTTCAATGATTTCGTCAACCTAGAAGAGGTAGACTATGCAGACGGGAAAATGAGTTTGTTCGTGCAGAGTTTTGCCGGGGAGGTGAGGAAGTGGTTCAAATCCCTCCTAGATGTGAGCATTCGAGACTTCATTGTGTTCGAAATGTCTTTCATCACTAGATGGGGAGACAAGAAGAACCCCTTGCAGTTGTTAACGCAGTACAATAATATGAAGAAGGTGCCAAAGGAGACAGTGCAAGAATTCTTAGCTCGTTTCATGAAGGTTTATAACTTGATTCCCGCCGAAGTCCAGCCACCTCCCGGAGCTGCGCAGTTGCGATATGTCGACTCCTTCGACAATGATTTTTCCTTGTTGTTGAGAGAAAGAAGATCAACGAATCTAGACACGATAATGAGAAACGCGATCAAAGTCGAGGTACATATGATGACATTGGGGAATATCAACCAGAGATTCAACAGAGGCAATAAGAATCCCTAAGGAGATTCGCAGCCATCAACGTCGAGATCTGCAGACGAAAAAATCGACTTAATGATGAGAACCATGGAGAAGCTAATGGAGAAAATGTTTGTGGGAAACAAACTTGTTGCTCGAGAACAGTATGACCCCCAACCCAGGAATCAGAACCTCATAAGGGGTCAAGTTCCTCAGATCAGACAGAGGGAAAAGAGGGAGAAGAGAGATTAAGGCGACCAATAGACAAGGCCTCCATTCCAAAACAACTATGCGGATGAGGATTTTGATCAGATGTTCGAAGAACAAATGCATTGTTGCGATGACAAGAACTCGTGCGTGTTTTTGACAAAGAGCGAACATGATCGATACATGATCCAAAATGACGATTTCATGTTGGAGACAGATGATGCATGGTTTGGGGAAACGGATGATGCGTTGTCACGAGAAACAGAAGAATTCATAAAGGGTTACCAGACTGCCATCATGTAGTTTCAGAAGAAATATAACCTCAGGAACAAGGAGGTGCACACTGAATCTCAACAGACAAATCCCACAAGAAAACCTTTGGTGGACACCCCTTCCACAAGCTAACCAAGGTCGGACAACACGACCAAGGATGCGACTGAAAAAACAAAGTCAAAGGAGGAGGCCCCGAAGAAAACGTCGGAAGCAAGCTGAGAAGTGGGTGGAAAAGAGGTAGAGAAGGTTTGTCCTCCCTTTAACTTTGAGCATGAAATGGCCAAAATCAAAATCTGTGTCCCCTTTAATGAACTTATTAGAAAGGGTGAATATCAGGAGGAAATTATTAAAATGTTGAAAATGGGAAGGACCCCCGATACTTTGAATGTCCAAGACGATCACCCCGCTATCATGTTTGGTTTGCACGTTGAAGAGACAGGTGATACTGAGGATGTCCCTCCATTCTACGTCAGTCTAAAGGTTCATGACATGACCCTGCATAACACCATGCTCGATTTGGGAGTGTCGCACAACCTTGTGCCAAAGGTGATCATGGACGAATTGGGTTTGGACATCACTAAGCCCTATAAGGACCTTTTCTCTTTTGACTCGAGGAAAGTCAAGTGTCTTGGTATCATCAAGGATTTGGTCATGTCATTGGCCCAAATTCTATCGAAGAACATGGTTATGGATGTGGTCATGGGATGTGAAGTTAAAGGGGACCCTACAAATGGACATGTCATACGCCACCATCCCTATCCTTGGCCAAGATAGACGATTGTACAAAGACGTGTTGTTGAAATACATGGTAAGCAACAAGACACAACCAAATGACCATCCTATATACTCCATCGACATTGAGTTTGGTTCTTCTATATTATACAATGACCTGAGCTTTGAAGAGGAAGAGCCGACAACCATCATGATAGCTGATGAGGAAACTGCGTGGAAAGAAGCAGAGTGCGTCGACCCAAACGATCGTGCGGAAAACGAGGTATGGAACATGAGTTGCAATGGTGCGGTTAGTAAGGAAGGAGTCGGTGTTGACGTATGGTTAAGCCCTCCTGAGGTGGGCACAAAGTTGTGCTCATACAAGCTCGCATTCGACTGCACAAACAACATCGCTGAATATGAGGCACTGATTATGGGCCTAAAGGTGTTGAAATAATTAGGCGCAAAGAAGATATCAGTGTGTGGAGATTCTAAACTGGTCATAAAACAAGTCAAAGGTATATATCAGGCAAGAAACCTCAGGCTGAGAGCATATGAAAACTTGGCGTTGGATCTCCTCGAGAAATTCTTGGAGTGTTGAAATAATGTAACTGCGAAGAGAATTCTTATTAATATTGGATTAAATCCCCATTGCGGATTAATCATGTCATTATTATTATTATTGTTATTGGATTAATCCCTATTGTGGATTAATCATGTCGGTAATTGTATAAGGACCAAATCCCCTTTTGCGGATTGGTCATCAGACAATTACAAAGTGCAGAATAAGAAGTCGGCCCCAGCAGTTATCATGGAAGACCCAGAAATAATTAAAGGTGGGTTTACCCACCCAGAGTGAGAGGTCGGACCTGCCAGTTGTGACCTTTCACACGTGCCAATCTTGTATAAATAAGAGGCTAGTGCCTCACTTCAAACACACAACTAACTTGCTCATTATCTTATGAGGCAAGCTGCAATTACCAGTTGGAGAGAGGAGAAGAAGAGTGACACATCTCTTGGGGAGGACTATCTGTATTGGTTTGAGTTATCTCTTGAACATTGTATAAGCTATTTATGAT
>SNQJ01S0166230.1:0-20427 GCA_010110895.2 Picea sitchensis | reverse complement strand
TTGTGCTATTTTTAGCGGTTTTGTAAATTAATCTCGGATTAAGGGATTAGGGTTTTGGTATATATGGAATACCTAAAAACATTGTATATATTGTATGGTGAATAGTGAATGGTGAAATTCGATATAATGAATATAAGAAAGGTTTTCCCGGTTGAGGGTTTCCGGTATAAAATCTTTGTGTACTCTGTGTATGAGCCATTTATTAAATTTTATTTTTCTTAAGAATATATATGCATTGCTTTAATTCACAGGTTTAAAAATTACACAAAGCAAGGAATATAGCATGATGTGCCAATTAGAATTACTCTGACTGACAGTTTTTTGCAAAATGGTCTTGAGAGACTTGTTGATGGCCTCTACTTGCCCATTTGCCTGGGGGTAATAAGGGGATGAATGACTGTGTCTAAACCTCAGCTTAGATGCTAGTTCTACCATCATTTCATTATGAAAGTGACTGCCATGATTAGTGACAATCTCACTTGGGATACCGAACCGGGCGAGTATTTGGTTGAACACGAAGAATGTTGTAGTCTTCCCATCAGATTTTACGGTAGGCATGGCCTCATCCCACTTAGTAAAGTAATCGACGACCATGATAATGTGTTGATGCCCCCCAGCTGAAGTTGGGTTGCAATCGACGAAATCTACCCCCCACTTGGTGAAGGGACCAACGGTGATGATTGGGTGAAGAGGGGCTAGATGAGAGGGAATTTTTTGAGTGAAGACCTGGAAGGGGTGACACTTCTTAACCACTTCGATACAATATTTAAATATAGTGGGCCAGAAATAACCTACTCACAGGATTTTTTGGGTTGTTGCAAGCCCATATAAGTGACCATCACAAGCCCCTTTGTGGCAATCATTTAGAACTAACTCGACTTCCTCGTGATTTAAGCAACGATGAAAGATATTATCTACACCTCGGCAATACAAAGTGTCACCGACGATGGTATACTTTTTGGCTTGGTATCTAACACGTCATCAATCATCTCGTAAGAGATGCTAAGCAAACTTCAAGGTTTGAAGATATAAAGTAATGTCTCCATACCAGGGATCAGACGACGAGACAAGGAAAATGTGTTCGTCTATGAACGAATCAACATGGATAACATCCTCTTCTAATCATGGAAAATCAGATATTAACTCTGCAAAAAATAGTGATTTCTTGGACTTGGCCGAAGCGAAGTCGAGATCAAATTCTTGTAAGATGACAATCCATTTATTACATTTCCCCCCGATGATACATCTAGTAAGGACGTATTGAAATGGATTGACATCGACAACCACCGTAGGCTTGCAAAGTAACATACAATGACGTAAGCGTTGGACTGCGTGAATGGCAGCCAAAGCTAGATTTTCAACATGAGAGTAATTAAGCTCAGGGCCAACTAAATTTTGACTGAGATAGTAGATGACATGCTCATGGAGCTCATCATCCTCCTGAACTAGAACCATATCAATCATATTTGCAGACGCGACAATATACAACAGGTAATCTCTACTGTAATCAGGAGATTTCGGCAGAGGGGCCAATACCAAGGCTTTCTTCAAAGCATCGAAAGACTCCTGGGCTCACTCATCCCAGATAAAGGGGGTGTCCTTTTTCAAGAGGTGCATGAAACCCTTAGTAATATTGGCATAATTCACTATGAACTGACGTAGAAAGTTAGAGTTTGCTTGTAAACCTTGAAGTTGTCTAATTGTGTGCGGGGGAGGCAACTGAAGTATTGCCTCAACCTTAAGAGGATCTACCATGATCCCGATCTCGGAAACTAAAAAACCTAAGAGACAACTAGAATTAACGCAAAATATGCATTTATGATGGTTTAACTAGATTCTATAGTAACGACATCTTTAAAAAACTAGCCAAAGGTGTATAACATGATCCACTGTCTTGCGAGAGTGAGCAGCAAGATCATCTAGGTAGGCTTCGACTATGTGCTTGAGATCATGAAAAGAAAAAGTCATGGCATATTGGAAGGTTGCTCCAGTGTTTTTAAGTTTGAAAGGCATTTTCTGATATGCAAAAGTACCCCAAGGACATATAAATGTCATCTTGTGTTGGTCCTCAGGTTTGATATGGATTTGGTTATAGCCTGAAAATCCGTCCATAAAGGAAAATATTTTTCTTCCCGCACACTCATTGAGAATGTGATCAATGAAAGGCATGGGGAAGTTATCTTTAGGAAAAGCCTTGCTCAGGTCACAAAAGTCCATACACACACAGATGGTTCCTTTATTTTTATTACAGGAACAAGATTGGATACCCATTCGGTCAAGGGAACTGGGTAGATGAAGTCGTCGTTAAGCAACTTCTCCACCTCTGCCTTAATAGCAGGGGCCTTCCTAGGATTCACAGCTCTAAGATGTTGTCGAACAGGTTTAGCATCTGGTTAAGTTCTAATCTCATGTTTGACAATCCAAGGGTCGATCCCTGGCATCTCTTCGTATGACCAAACAAATACATCTTGAAATTCTTTGAAGAGATCAGTGTAGATCAAAATTTATTCTGGTGAACAATCCACACCTATATTTACGTTCTCAAATTTTCCATGGGTACGAGAGATATTGATCGAAACGATAGGAGAAATACTCACCATATTTCCTTCAGCATAAATTCCATGCGTATTGAGTAGAACCATGGCGTGACCGACTATCTCACTCAAGGTAGACCGAAAGTCATCTTGCTCGATTCTTTCAAGACTTGGGAGAAAATAGGATCGATGATGCATGTCATCCCAAGGTCTCTCCGAACCATTCATGGCTTTGAGGATGGCTTTGTTTGAAGGAAAAGTCTCATCAAGGCAATCATGTGAACAAGATAAGGAGGTGGCCCATACAGTCCTAAGAACTGGATCCTCCTCGTTCATCTGCGAGGTAACAGGATCAGGATCGGTGGAAGAGTCAATAATAGCTTGATACACAATCTTCGTTGCCGATAGTGGAATAGCCATGCCAGCATGCAACTGTCCTTCACACGATGAATTCAAAGAAGGTAGGGTCCATGGATCACTAAAATAGGAAGTGCGGAAAGGAATGGGCCTCCCTGCAAAAGTGAGCCTAGTAGACATGGTGTAAATGTGGTGAATCGGTCTCGAGAAGTCAAAAGTACCCATGAGGGAAGAATACATTCCAACACCGATATTCTCATTTGTCGGCTGAGAATTTTCGATCATGGGGATCGACAATCCAAAAGATGCGTTAGGACTAGAGTACACAAAGGATAACTGGTCGATAGTCATGATCTCGCCTTGATGAGGAAAAAAAAGTACATGGAAGACGGATGATATGACAATGACCATAGCATAGGTCCAATTGCGACCTAGTAATAGGTTATAATCGAGAGGTGCATCAACTACCTCTACCTCCACCTCTACCGTCTTCCCGCCTAACTGGATCGGAAAGGCAGGGAAAATACCATGAGGGAAGAAGGAATGATCATCGAATGTAGTCAACATGTTCAACAACTTGGAAAGGGTCAGAGAACCGAGAGCTTTCCAACAGACCAAGGACATCACGCAGGTGGAAACACCTTCATCAATGACTGCTCGTTTTATAGTATACTTGGAATACTCCACGTGGATTTAGAAAGCCACATGGTAAGGTAAGCAAGGCTTCACATTCGTGACGTCAAACTTGATAATTTTTGAGCCACTAGGTTCTAGAGCTCCTAAGGTGGAGAGTAAGGCATTCCTCTATGATGGACATGTCTAGATTACCTCCAAAGCTGACATTGCACAAGGGGTTTGGCCTATATCCTCTACAATAGAGTAGTTCTAGGCGTCTCTAGCATTAGGTTTGTGGGTAGAGCGCTTAAGTAATCCTTTTGGAATACGAGGTGGTGGGTCTGGTTTCTCAATCTGTAAGTTCGTCTCCAGAGGGGAGGAGGATTTTCTAGACTAGTACTAGATTTTGAAGAGTTATAATCTCGAGAGTGGGTGGTGATATCTATTTTCACGTTGACCATATTGATACAAACACAGTCGCCATATTGCGATGATGGGTTTTGACTTCCACCAGATGCATTTCTGGCGTTCAAAGAACTCGAGGCTAAGTGTTGGTTGTGTGGGAATGTATTCATCAGCACAACGGGCGATAGATTTAAAAGCCTCACAGCCTCCCCGAGTTTGGGGCATAAATCTGTAAGGTGTTCATCGGTACAAAGTTTACAAGAAAACTTCACCTTACGTTTCTCTTTCTTGCCCTCTCCAGGATTATCATTTTGTTTCTCATTATTTCCTTTGTCCTTAGGTTTATCATTATTCTTCCCACCCTTACGATTGTTTCGACCTTTCCTTTTATTCCCATCTGGTTGTTGGTCACCATTTGGGTTCTTTGACGATTACACGGAATGTACATCTGCCGATTGGGTGGGTTTGGAGGATGTAGATGAAGCTAACCCTCCGGCAAACTTCATTGCCGAGTCTGTGAATTTTACATTGGCGGACCCTACAATGCCATTGGCATGAGGCCCGAGTTTCTATCTAGGATCGTGATTTGGCTGTGGTGCATCCGGAAGAAGGTGATATAACATCCTAGACTGAGTGTATATCAAATCGAGTTGTTGGGCTCTAAAGATAGCTTCTTCCTCATTGAAGACACTGGAAGTAGCAACATCCTTCGAGATAGGAGGGTGCAAAGACTTTAGGAACCATTATATAAGAAAGGTCATGGGTATAGGAGTCTTAATCAACCACTTCCATCTATGTCATTCCTCGATATGATTGGAGATGTGAGTGTTGGTACCCTGGCGCAGAGTCGACAAAAGTTCAAGACCGACATCGTAACGAATGGGAAATTGAAAGTGGTTGTGAAAGTCTAGAACAAACTGATGGAATGATCTATATGTCCCCTTAGGTATATCAATGTACCATTGTGACACAATTCCAATGAGAGTGTGTTGGAATAATCGTAATCTAATAGAATCATGGTTCAGATAATTTGATGAGCACCAAAGGTGAAAAGTAGTGACGTGATCACCAAGGTCTTCACCATTCTTACCTTCAAACTTTGGAATGTCTAATGGAAATTTGGTGGGGACAGGGGGGCATGTGGGATCATGAATCACCAGGTCATTCATTAACTTAGACAAGTCTAGCAGATTAAGCGTGGCCAGAAAAAGGAGACGGGGTTGCGACATCTGACCCCACCCTCCCGTGAAAGATTGTGCATTGGGAACTGCATTCCATCCAGGATTCTAGTAAGGAACAAAACCCTGTCCGAAATTATAAGGACCTCCTCCGGGTGGATTCATATAATATGGTTTGGGCATCATTCCAGCAGGAATGTTTTGATAAGGATTATGAAAATTTCCCCCAGCTGGATTAGATCTGAGCTGAGGGTTTTGAAAATTACCCCCAACTGGATTGGATCCAAGTTGGGGGTTGCCCAAAGTGTAAGAATGACCTCCTCCATGTGGGAATCCATAGGATTGAAGTGGATTCAACATGCCAAAAGTATTGGTTGGAATCGGCACTAAGGAGATAGGGATGTAAGGCGTAACTTGTCCGCCAGTTGGGTTGTTCCATCCAGCCGTAGAAGGATTAGACCTAGGTTTAAGAAAAGGGACACTTCCTAAATTAGGATTTGTTTGGGGTATATGAGAACCACCAAATGGAAAAGGAGTGTAATGAGGTGTAGTGCCCCCAAGTCCAAGGCTAGCATTGGGGCCAACAGTTGGGATGGCAATTGAAAACTGTGATGTGAAGTTAGGCATACCATAAGAAAATGGACTAGAAACCATAGGGATGGACTGAACGTTGTAACCCTATGAGTGACCGAAACCCCCAAAATGTTTCGATGCAAGCAATGAAGCATTAACTATAGGCTGAGCCATAGTACTAGTATAAGACTCTGGCACTGCAACTGTAGTGGTTGCAGGAGTCGAAGGGGTGCCATTAATTATAGTGGGTATGGGAGTTGAATAAATCCCAGTGTTATGAAGACTAGACTCAGTACTCATCCTTGTGGAACCACAAGTCTAAAATGTGGATGTGTATGTACCACTTCTACAAACTCTATGCCTTTTAGAAGGAAATAACCCAAATCCGGTGGTAACTGTAACAACCGATGAGACAGGCAGGGATGTTGGTCTGACTCCATAACGACTTATGACTCTACAAAATACAAATATATCCTAAGGCCAACTAGTAATCAAAGAGCATACCAAAAATTCAAATGGACAATATGCATGCAAATGAGCTAAAGTGGCTAAGTGGCCTCCCTCGCTAAAGAAGGTATGCCTCATCCAAGAGGGACTTGAGAATCCTTGCTAAAGTTTGGAGGTAATAGAATCAGTTATAGAGGCCCTCATGGGCTTAACAACCATTTGGTCAGATCCCCCCGGAGAGGTAATCCTCCATAAAGGTTGTGTTTTGTTTGACCTCTATCTAACCTAGTATACAAGCAGAATAACCCCTACAAGTAACCTATGAGATGCCTAATTCAAGCAACTAATAAACCACCATATAACTAATGCACAAGAGAGAAGTCTTAAGTCTAGATCACCGTATGGGCAGGGTAGAAAAGCCTAAAACATTTAAATCACTGCCTCTCACAGAGGTATGGGTACTAGCAAGATCCCCAAATATGAATAAATCCACAGAAATATCTCTAATGCTAGGCGAGTATCCATGGGTTATCCCTTCAACTAACTTCGCGTGACCTTGTGATTAAATCCGGTGTGAGCAGAGCCTTCTGATATTACCAATTATACAATGGACTTCTCAACTCCCTATCTCAAACACATATGTTGATTCAATTGCCTTGGAGAAGTTTATTCACAAAATCCTATTCCAAGGCACTAAATCCTAGGCTAGTTTGTGTACCCTAGAAATAAAATTGTGACTAATCAATTTTAGTTTAAAGCGTAAATTTTATTGGTTCTGATTACTCAAGAGGGTATGGAAATGAAACTCATGATGTTATGACTCTGAAAAATATAAATATGGATATAATGCAAAGTCTACCTTTAACTTTTCAATGAATGATATGCTAGTAAAAAAAATGCAATTTTCAATCTCAACTCTGCAATTCAGAAGTAAAATGCAATCTTTTGCTAAATGTACTAAGCTAATGATAAAGGTTCAAAGACAAAAACGTTAACTAATGCAAAATGCCTTTTTTTTGTATTTTCAATATATTAAAGATAAAATGCATGGACTAAAAAGCAACCTGATATATAAATTCTACAGTGTATAAACGAAATAACTCAAGCAGAATACCAAGCATCCAAGCAAATAGCCCAGGGTTCAAGTACAAACCAAAAAATTAAAAACAATGAGAAATACTATACCCATAAATTCAACTCCCAAAGGGCTTCCTGTCAATCCAGAGAAGCTCAAGAGGCACTGCAGAGACCTAAGAAGGCTCAACAACCATCAAAACTCACCCATTAGTCACTAAATCAAGCAAACAAGCAAGGAAACGTGGTATATGCGACTATTCAGGAGAATAGTGTGAATATACTTAGCTTGAAAAGAGGCAACACGCGTATGTATGTGAATGTCAAGGAAAAAGGAGCGTACAGGCCTTAAAACAAGGCCAGACAAGGGAAAAAAGGCTGAAAACTCAGACTCAAAGTGAATAGAATCTGTCAAGCAGTGATATGAAAAGAAACACAAAGGAAAAAGAGTGATGCAAGAAGAAAAAACACCTCAACCCTTAGAAGGAAGATCTATCCCCAATGGAGTCACCATTTCTGTTACGAGGGAAAAACTCTTTATGGCCAAGGGTAAACCACAACAGACAAGTATGACTGCAGAAATCAACTCAATTCCATTGTATGCTATATAAACCAATGTGCAAGATAAGAAAGAAGCCTACCTCGATCCAACATTTGATGATGTTCCACTATTGAGCATTCTAACCCAAAGCTTTATAACTGCAATAAGTTCTCAACAAACAAGCAAAGCAAGTATATAGTGATGATGTAAAGGGGTTAGCACATTAGATAGCATAATCCATTAATAAACATTACAAACATGCCCATGGATAATAATCATATATTTTCATGATACCAATAGTACAGGAAAGGATTATTTCTATTAATAATTTATCAATAGAAGTGTCAACATTAGAGACTTCTATGTCGGCACGATTCGAAACCAATAAATCAAGTTCCTTCCAACTGGGCCTCCACCACTTCAATCATCCACCAAAGGCAAGCTCAAAGTAGAGAGACAATTAGGTTCTCTCAACAATAGGGAAAGAGCTTGGGGGTGAACACTATGTTCAAACTTGAGGGACAAAGGGATGCAGACTCAATATGAAATAATTTCTTCAGAGTAACTTTTCTCTCAAAGTTGAATGTTTTCTCCTCCTTTTCCATAGTTTGAAATTGTGTTCTTATAGCCTTCAAAATGCAACTGAAGGGATGAGTTGGAACATCTCTAGTATATGGAAGGCCAAGGATCAGAGATATCTTGTCATGATAGGGAAACCCGACTCCATTTTTTTATTTCTAGCACAAATCCTGGTGTACGTGGGTTGTAGTGGAGCAGCCTGCGTATACGCTTGATGTATAGCTGATAGGGCGTGTATATGTGGAAAAATGTATATTTTTAGCTATGGATTCATCAAAAAGGCATGATAAGTCTGCATAGGGAAATGGAAAAAGGCCCTATGTGCAAGATAGCAATGGTGATACAAATCTTGCTACAACACTCTCAAACCTTTTTGCTAATTTTACAATTTTTGGCTTTTTTAATTTAGCTAATTATTTGTTGATTTTTTACTGACTTGGACTCCTCATGGACAAACACCTAGCAAAACTTGTCCAATTGATCTTAAACTTGGTACAAGGGTTTAGGGGGTCTCATTCCATTTCTTTTGAGCACAAATACCTCTATCAAAATCCCAAGGACCTAGGTTTTACAATTTTTATCAAAAATTAATTAAAATTACCATTAACTAGGTAGTTTTAAAAAATTAAAAAATTTATCTTAGACTCGAGGGAATTCCGCAAGACTCCATAAGATGTCTAACATGGTAATTTAGATATTTTCCTAGACACTAGCTACCAGAGGGCTAGACCATTAGAACACATTTCACCACTTTGGAGGAATTATTTGTGGGAGTGAAAAAGTCAAGGGAAATTAATAAGGTTGGTTAAGCCAAATTAATAACCTGAGGAAAAACAACACTCAGTGAAAGGGACTCCTCTAATGATTAATTCATAAGGAAACTTACCTAACTATGATCCATGTAGATGCATTACATTATAATCCCACGCAGGGGAGCATAAATTTCATTACAAAAAGAAGTGTTGAAGGCCAAAACTGCCTTGTAGAACCAGTAAGTCTCTGACTTGGTAGCACCTGATGGTGCATATATTCATGGTACATGGATTTTAACCCCTATTTGAAATATGTGGTAAACATATGGCTCCACATGGGGACGTGTAATTAATCTTCACTTAGGAAGGAGAGCACAGGAGAATCCAGAATCTACAAAACAGAGTGCTCACCAATACCCAACATAAATACATGTATAAACAAATGAATAAATGAAATGCTATAAACAATAATTACAAAAATAAAATTACTATTATACAAAAAATACAAAATGAAACTATTATACAATGAAACATCTAAGTACATAATTACATAATGAATGAAATAATACAAAACTGAAATAAAGGAGAAGGGTTAGATATACATTACAACCATCCATGCAATAGATGGAATGAATCCACAAGTGTCTGAAACATCCTTGTACAGGATGACTCATAAAATATCCCTTCCCAAGTTTTATCAACTTGGAAATTTTTGTGAGAAATAACCAACCAAGAATCATGCTCCTTCATCCATTCAACCAAACATTGGAGTTTGACAAGCCGTGTAAATTTTTGATACCTTGATGCACAGGACTGTCAAGGTGGAAGGAAAACAAATACTCATAATGATATGAAACTTACAAACTGAGGTTGCCTTCCATTCCCCCATTATTTTGTACAAATTCATCTTTTGGTTGAGAGGTCAAAAATGAACATATCAAAGGAACCATTGCACTATTTTCCTCAAGGTTGTCAAGGTTCTCCTTCAAAGAGATTGGTTCCTTGGGAGGAGGGTGGGGACTTTAATTATTTAGATATTAAATAATTTCAAACTCAAATTCCTTAATCTTCTCAAAATGAGTGACTAGCTCATCCATGGATTTGTCCAGAATTTTCGTATGAATTTCCTTATCTTTTTCACTGTGAAGCTCAAGTTCAAGGGGGTCTGAATATTCAATATAAGTCTCTGTAAGGTTGGATTCAATGATTTACAATTGATCTTCCATGACCATAAATTGTTCATTCATGGCTTCACACTGTTTAATATGGGCATACTGCATGTTCAAAATGACTTGTTTAAGCTCCTCAATGGGATCTCGTGGAGAATCAATATTTATCTCTGAACTGGTAGTCTCAATATCTGGAAGATTCTTCTTCTTCCATTTTTCCATAAAATCGTCAACCAATTCATTGTAAGTTTCATCATGATCATCCCCAAATCTCTCCAAAAAGACATGCATCAAATCTCATCTAGTCTTAAATGTATTATCCTCAGAATCATGAAACCAATCATGAGCATATCCTAGAACAAGAGTCCAGAAAAACAATGTCATTATAACATCCTCGTAAATAGGTGGAACCAACCAATCATCAATCAATTACCCAAAGGCTCTGACATGAGCCAAAGCATCACCATAATCATGAAAATCGGACAAATTTTCAATAACATCATCAAAGATATCATGAGAATAACCAACAATTTTTGAAAAATCAAAAGGTTTATAAACATTTTCACCACCCATTGAAAAAGAAAAGGTCTAGGACCCAAAATATTACTAAGGACCCAACAAGAAGGAAAACATGCTAACTTCATCCAAAAACGTTTTTCAAGTTCAAGGATGAAGCAACAAAGCCGAGAGTTCCTTGTTGAAGAATACTTTGTCAAATTATTTTAATGTGGAATCACCAGATGACCAAGTTTATCTCAAACAAACAAGAGCATCAAACAAAGAAAAAACAAGAAGTAAAACAAAAAGTTGTTAGATTATTAACTTGAAACAAGAGTTGGATATCGGTGAGTGTTTCTCCTCCAAGACTTTCAAGTAGCCTATAAGGATTTCTCTTTGTAGTATACTTCAAAGAGATTTTCAAATGGAGTCACCACTTGGAGAGTAAGAAAACAATCCAAAACCAACCCAAGTTAAAACAATTTAGGGACTAAAGTTTATTATTTGAAAGAATAAATTAAGTTAAGTCGTTAAGGCCAAGGATAAAAAACTTATCCCCGACAACGACGCCAAATACGTTTCCTTCCTTATACACACTTTAAAACATCGGCTAAGTCCAACCCACTTAATGTGTCCTTGGAGGCACAATGCCTAGGTTCAAATTAATGTGTGTCCTTTGAGGCACAATGCCTAGGTTCAAATCCCACTGTCACCTCGACTTGAACCTCTTCCATCTAGGGCTTACCCTAGGGAAGCCAAGGGGGGTAAACCCTATTTACTATGTGAAGTTAAAAGTTAATTCTAGGAGTTAATTTTAGTTGTTTAAAGGTTTGGGGAATATATCTTATATGCAAAAGCAACAATGCAAAGTGCAAGATTAGAAATGCAAAATAAGTCCTTCCCAAAGGCAACTAAGACTAGTGCCCAACATTGGACAAGGGGTCAACTAAGTTTAAGGGAGTTTAGTTTTTACAAATATTACAAACAATAATACAAAATAATATTAGATACAAGATGCCACAATTAGACTAGATACAAAAAATGAAATAAATCACTATCTACAAAGTTAATACAAAGACTGACTAAAGGATACAAAAATATACGATAGATACAAATTATACAAAGCAAAACAACTAACCAAGAAACTAACTTGTAAATGAAACTTAAATGTGCAGATGAAGAATATATTGCTCAAAGGAAGAAACAACCACAACACATCAAGCCAATTATCCCAAACAAGAGTGCCTCTAAGGGATGCACAACTCAAGGGGAAGTTTCACCTGCAATACACAACCACAAGATCCAAGCAATGAAGAATCCTCCAAGGATGTGCAACTTCAAGGGGACCACCACATAAAGATACAATTTAAACTCAATATTAAAGTATGAAAAGAGGCCTTCAAGGGATAAAGAACAACTTAAGATCACTTAGTCCAACCCATAATACACTTAAAATAAACTTGCATGAAAGATGTAAAAATCAAGTGCTTGCAATGTGTAACTTAAGCATAAACCACAAATGATACCAAAGTAGATTTCCCAAGGTTAAGTGGATTGATTTTAGGATTAATTAAGTTGTTAAGTTAGAAGTGAATCCTAGACTAAGTGACAACCCAAGAACTCCCCCCGCGTGTACCAAAAGAATTGTTGGGTTCTCAATAAGTGAGGCAAACAAGGCCACACCCTAGCTCCACAGGTTAATCCAGGGATAGAATTACTCCATAGGGAGGATGCCAAGAGCCATGAGATCATCCCCAATCTAGGACCCATGCTTCTTCCTTAAATCCCCTTTTTGTTGGAAAAGTTGGGACAGTAAATGGTGACCTATTAAACTAGGTTGATTTTAGGCCCTATGAGACTAAGGTAAATTGAGTTAGTTTAAGTTAGATTATATTGAGTTAAGGTGATTGCAATTGTAGTGTTTGTGTAGAGTTTGTTTTCAAGGTAAACAAAGTACTTGAAAGGTGCACTTGAAAAGTAAAGTACTTGAAAAGTAGATTGCAAGAAAATTAAATGCTTGAAATAAACCACAAGATTATACAATGCTCATAATATTTCAAGACATGAAAGTAAAATACTTAAAGAGATGAATTTGAAAGAGCATAAAGTACTTGAAAGAGACTTGCAATGAATTAAAATGCTTGGAAAAATTAATTGCAAGAAAGGAAAGTACTTTAATGTAAATAACTTGAAATAACAAAGTACTCAAAGTAAAGATAGCTTGCAATGAAAGTAAAATAGATGAAATAATTAAATGATTATGCCTCCATGGGCCTAAACTAGCACAAGATTATTACTTCTTAAATTTTTGATTTATTTTAGACCATTAAACATGTGAAAGAAGAAAAAACCATGAACTAATCTAGTCTTACGATTTTGGGGGTTGGCATAGCCAAACACACTCCAAGGTGTAGGCAAACAAGATAAAATGAAATTCTCGAAAGGAAATTAAGCTAAACAACCTCAACAAGTGCACAAGGTGGAGGACAAAGCCTTCCAGTTTTGTATACAAGTGGGTGCAAAGAACTTGAAAAGAAAAACTTGAAACTAAAACCTAGCCACTCAACCTTGTCTTGATGACAAGTGGGGAAAATAAGTAAACAGAAAAAAAAAACTTGCTGAAAATAAATAATACTTCCTAGCCTTATGATTTTGGGGTTTGGCTTAGCCAAGCACTCACCAAGATGTAGGCAAACAATGAAAGAAAATTGCAGAAAATTATTACAAGAGAGAAGTGCAAGCCTTTTGGCCTCGGGCTTGCTTACAATGATTAGAGTAGACGAGAAGGTAGGGTATTTGGTTACCCAAATTTTGGAGGTTTTACTTTAGCTTTATGTGGCCCCAAATGGCATCTTGGAAACCTCCTTGGTCACTAACCTACAAAACCAACAAGAAAAAGCTTGTTGGAAATGTTGCAAAAGTGACAAATATGTTAAGAATATTTTTTGTTTTTACATTTTGAAGAAAATTACAGAAAGATATAATAATGTATATGACATATTCTATGTGTTAGAATACCCAAAAATATGATGGAAATGTATAGAAATAAAATGCATAAATTTTAGAGGGTGAAAATGGGTCAAAAGGGAAGATTTTCAGATTTGAAATCTTCTCTTAAAACCCTAAATAATCTTGCCAAACTCCCAAGCTAAGCTACAAGAAACAATAAGAAGTGAGTAGATTTAGATATTAACTCAAAATACTTTGAAATAATAACTAGAAACTCACTAGATCTATGACAATACTATCATAAACCTACACTAGCAAAATACTTTGCTAAATATTCCTACCATATATCTCAAAGCATGCATAAGAAGAAAGAAAGAAAATGAACAAGATCACCTCATGTAAAATATGGAACCAACAATACTCGTAACACCAATTGCCTCCAAAGATTTCCTTTATTGATAGTAGAAGGTTGTTGCAAATACTTGCAACAAGCTTCTCTCCAAAAACTAGAGCAAAAATGAGAGAGAGAAGAGAAATGGGAGATATAGGAGAGAGAGGAGAAATTTGGGTAGAGTAATAGTAGAAAAATAATTGGTGAGAAATGAGGAGGGGAGGGGTTTCATTTATACTTGGAGAGCTAGAGCTACCCATGTTGGATGAGTTACAAGTGTCACACATCCAAGAGAAAAAGACAGAGTCAAGGAAGAGTCACTTTTAGGTTTTTGGTAAATGAGTGAGAGTTGAGTGAGGAAAGGGGGAAAACACATTTTACTATGGTAAAACATTAAGTTATACACCAAGGGGGGCGAATTTAGAGTTTAGGTGGTTTTTTTCACTTGAACGTTTTAATTCTCACATGTCAATTAGCTAGAGAACACCACTTTAAGTTGTTGGCTAGGAAAAGGGGGGTATTTTAAGTGGAAAATTACTTTTATAACTTAGGAAAAAGGTTAGGAAACCTTTCCCACTCTCCCTCAAACCTTTTTGCTCATTTTACAATTTTTGGCTTTTTTTAATTTAGCCAATTATTTGTTGATTTTTGACTGACTTGGACTCCTCATGGACAAACACTTGGCAAAAATTGTCCAATTGAGTTGAAACTTGGTTGAATTGTGTATAGGGTCTCATTCCATTTATTTTGAGCACAAATACCCCTATCAAAATCCCAAGGACCTAGGTTTTACATTTTTTATCAAAAAATAATTAAAATTACCATTAATTAGGTAATTTTAAAAAAAATTAAAAATTACCTTAGACTTGAGGGAATTCCGCAAGACTCTAGATGATGTCTAGCATGATCATTTACAATATTCCTAGACACTAGCTACCAGAGGGATATACCATTAGAACACATTTCACCACTTTGGAGGAATTATTTGTGGGAGTGAAAAAGTCAAGTGAAATTAATAAGGTTGCTTAAGAAAAATTAATAACCCGAGGAAAAACAACACTCAGTGAAAGGGACTCCTCTAATGATGACGTCCTAAGGCAACTGACCTAAATATGATCCAACTCATTACATTATAATCCCACGTAGAGGAGAAAAAATTCCATTACAAAAAGAAGTGTTGAAGGCCAAAATTGCCTTGTAGAACCAATAAGTCTCTGACTTGGTAGCACTTGATGGTGCATATCTTCATGGTACATGGATTTGACCCCCTATTTTAAATAGGTGGTAAACATCTAGATCCACATGGGAACGTTTGTTTGATCTTCACTTGGTAAGGAGAGCATACGAGAATCCAGAATCTACAAAATAGAGTGCTCACAAATACCCAACATAAATACATGTATAAACAAATGAATAAATGAAATGCTATAAAAAATAATTACAAAAATGAAATTACTATTATACAACAACTATAAAATGAAACTATTATACAATGAAACATCTAAGTACATAATTACATAATGAATGAAATAATACAAAACCGAAATAAAGGAGAAGTGTTAGAGATATGTTACAACCATCCATGCAATGGATGGAATGAATCCACAAGTACCTGAAACATCCTTGTCCAGGATGACTCATAGAATATCCCTTCCCAAGTTTAATCAACTTGGAATTTTTTGTGAGAAAGAACCAACCAAGAATCATGCTCCTTCATCCATTCAACCAAACATTGGAGTTTGACAAGCCATGTAAAGCTATGATACCTTGATGCACATGAATGTCAAGGTGTAAGACCAACCAATACTCATAATGATATGAAATTGATAAATTGAAGTTCCCTTCCATTCCCCCTTATTTTGTACAAAGTCATCTTTTGGTTGAGAGGTTGAAAATGAACATGTCAAAGGAACCATTGTGTTGTTTTCCTCAAGGTTGTCAAGGTTCTCCTTCAAAGAGATTGGTTCCTCGGGAGGAGGGTGGGGACTTGAATTATCTATATATTCAATAATTTCAAACTCAAAATCCTTAATCTCCTCAAAATCAGTGACTAGCTCATCCATGGATTCGTCCGAAATTTCCCTATGAATTTTGTTATCTTTTTCACTATGAAGCTCAAGTTCAAGGGGGTCCAAATATTCAATATAAGTCTTTATAAGGTTATCTTCAATTATTTCCAATTGATCTTCCATGGCCATAAAATGTTCATTCATGGCTTCACACTGTTTAATATGGGCATACTGCACGTTCAAAATGACTTGTTTAAGCTCCTCAATGGGATCTGGTGGAGAATCAATCTTTATCTCTGAACTGGTAGTCTCAATATCTGGAAGATTATTCTCCTTCCATTTTTCCATAAAATCATCAACCAATTCATTGTAAGTTTCATCCTGATCATCCCCAAATTTCTCCAAAAAGGAATGCAACAAATCTCGTATGGTCTTAAATGTATTATCCTAAGAATCATGAAAACAATCATGAGCATATCCCAGAACAAGAGTCCAGGAAAACAATGTCATTAGAACATACTCATAAATAGGTGGATCCAACCAATCATCAATCAACTACCCAAAGGCTCTGACATGATCCAAAGCATCACCATAATCATCATCAGATATATCATGAGGATAACCAACAATTTCTAAAAAATCAAAAGGTTTATAAAACTTTTCACTACCCATTGAAAAAGAAAAGGTTTGGGTCCCAAAATATTACTAAGGACCCAACAAGAAGGAAAACATGCTAACCTCATCCAAAAAAAAAATTCAAGTTCAAGGATGAAGCAACAAAGCCATGCGTTCCTTCTTGAAGAATACTTTGTCAAATTATTTTAATGTGGAATCGCTAGATGACCAAGTTTATCTCAAACAAACAAGAACATCAAACAAAGAAAAAACAAGAAGGAAAACAAAAAATTGTTAGATTATTTAGCTAAAACAAGAATTGGATATCAGTGAGTGCTTCTCCTCCAAGACTTTCAAGTAGCCTACATTGATTTCTCCTTGTAGTATGCTTCAAATAGATTTTCAAATGGATTCGCCATTTGGCGAGTAAGCAAACAATGAAAAACAAACCCAATTTAAAAATATTTAGGGACTAAAGTTTATTACTTAGTTTTGAAAGAATAAATTAAGTTAAGTTGTTAAGGCCAAGGATAAAAGACTTATCCCTGGCAACGACACTGAAGATGTTTCCTTCCATATACACACTTGCAAATGTGGGCTAAATCCAACCCACTTAGTGTGTCCATGGAGGCACAGTGCCTAGGTTCAAATCCCGATGTCACCTCGACTTGAAACTCTTTCGTCTAGGCTTACTCCTAGGGAAGCCAAGGGGGGTAGACCCTAGTTACTATGTGAAGTTAAAATTTAATTTCTAGGATTTGATTTTAGTTGTTTAAAGGTTTGGGGGATCTAGCCTACATGCAAAAGTAACAATGAAAAGTGAAAGATTGGAGATGAAAAAGAAGTCATTTCCCTAAGGCAACTAAGGCTAGTGCCTAAGATTAGGAAAGGGGTCAACTAAGTTTAAGGGAGTGTCATTTTTAAAAAGATTACAACAATAATTACAAAATAATACTAGATACAAGATTCTACAATTAGACAAGATACAAAAAATGAAAGAAATCACTATCTACAAAGTTAATACAAATACTAACTAAAGGATACAAAAATATAAAATATATACAAATTATACAAAGCAAAGCAATTAACCAAGCAACTAGCTTGCAATGAAACTTAAATGTGCAGGTGAAGAAGATATTGCTCAAAGGAAGAAACAACCATAGCACATCAAGCCAACTATCCCAAACAAGAGTGTCTCCGAGGGATGGGCAACTCAAGGGGAAGTTTCATCGGCAATACAAAACCACAAACTCCAAGTAATGAAGAAGCCTCCAAGGGATGCACAACTTTAAGGAAGGAGACCAATCACATAGAGATATAATTTAAACTCAATATTAAAGCATGAAAAGAGGCTTCCAAGGGATAAAGGGCAACTTAAGATCACTTAGTCCAACCCACAAGATGCTTAAAATAAACTTTCATGAAAGATGTAAAAATTAAGTGCTTGAAATGTGTAACTTAAGCATAAACCAAAAATGATACCAAAGTAGATTGCCGAAGGTTAAGTGGATTGATTTTAGGACTAATTAAGTTGTTAAGTTAGAAGTGAATCCTAGACTAAGTGAGAACCCAAGAACTCCCCCTGCTTGTACCAAAATAATTTCATGGTGCTCAATAAGTGAGGCAAACAAGGTCACACCATAGCTCCATAGGTCAATCTAGGGATAGAAGTACTCCACAAGGAGGACGCCAAGCATCGTGAGATCGTCCCCGATCTAGCACCCGCCGCTTCTTCCTTAAATCCATTTTTTGTTGGAAAAGTTGGGACAATAAATGGTGACCTATTAACATAGGTTGATTTTAGACCCTATGAGACTAAGGTAAATTGAGTTAGTTTAAGTTAGATTAGATTGAGTTAAGTTGATTGAAATTGTAGTGTTTGTGTAGAGTGTGCTTGCAAGGTAAACAAAGTACTTGAAAGATGCACTTGAAAAGTAAAGTACTTGAAAAGTAGATTGCAAGAAACTTAAATGCTTGAAATAAACCACAAGATTATACAATGCTCATAATATTTCAAGACGTGAAAGTAAAGTACTTAAAGAGATAAACTTGAAACAACATAAAGTACTTGAAAGAGACTTGCAATGAATTAAAATGCCTGGAAAAGTAAATTGCAAGAAAGGAATGTACTTTAATGTAAATAACTTGAAATAGCAAAGTATGTAAAGTAAAGATAGCTTGCAATGAAAGTAAAATTGATGAAAGAATTATATGATTATGCGTCCATGGGCCTAAACTAGCACAAGATTATTACTTCTTAGATTTTAGATTTATTTTAGACCATTAAGCATGTGAAAGAAGCAAAAACCATGAACTAATCTAGCCTTACGATTTTGGGGGTTGGCATAGCCAAGCACACTCCAAGGTGTAGGAAAACAAGATAAAATGAAATTATTGAAAGGAAACTAAGGTAAACAACCTCAACAAGTGCACAAGGTGGAGGACAAAGCCTTTCAGTTTTGTATACAAGTGGGTGCAAATAACTTGAAAAGAAAAACTTGAAAGTAAAGCCTAGCCACTCAACCTTGTCCTAATGACAAATGGGGCAAACAAGTAAAAAAAAATCTTGCTAAAAATAAACAATACTTCCTAGCTTTACGATTTTGGGGGTTGTCTTAGCCAAGCACTCACCAAGATGTAGGCAAACAATGAAAGAAAATTGCAGAAAATTATTACAAGAGAGAAGTGCAAGCCCTTTGGCCTCGGGCTTGCTTACAATGATTAGAGTAGAAGAGAAGGTAGGGCATTTGGTTACCCATCTTTGGGAGGTTGTAATTTAGCTTTATGTGGCCTCAAATAGAATCTTGGACACTTCCTTGGTCACTAACCGACAAAAAACCAGCAAACAAAAGATTGTTGGAAATGCTGCAAAAGTGACAAATATGTTAAGAAAAATTATGTTTTTTACACATAAATTTTCTGCAGAAAATTACAGCAATATATAATAATGTATATGACCTATTCTATGTGTTAGAATACCCAAAAATATGATGGAAATGTACAAAAATTGTTATAGCCCTAAATTTCTCTACACATGCATACCTGGCATCAGGCCCTCTTACTTGTAATTTTTTCCAAGCCATCACTAAGTTTCTCTTCTTAAAAACCCTACTTTTGAAGATGTATGCACCCTACACCATTATTTCCCATGTATGTATGCTTGTTGCACCACTACAGCCTGACTACGTATGCTAGTTTCACCACTACAACTTGTGTATACTCGCAAAAGTTGCAAGGAATTGTTGATATTACGGGTTATTGGGTAGTTTCCCAACTAATCCACCACCTATAGCCCGTCACCCAACTGAATAACTATCCTTTTGTCATATAAAAGGAGGTTTTGGGGTCTCATTCCACATCTATACATAAGAACAGTGAAACTCTGTCCATTTCACATCCCTTCCTTACCCCAAGAAATTGCAGCCATCTTGTGAGAAATGCCTCAGAATTCCCCAATTTGCCCTTTTTCCTCCATCATAAATCCATTCCATTTCCCTAAAATAATGTTGAGAGGAGAAAGATACACGGAGGTGCACTTGGATCTTGGTGAAGAGGAGCTCTAACCAGGTTCGTGGAGCAGTAGTTGACCTTGTTGTAAGTGATCATTGTATTATCAATAAAAGAAGTACTTTTCATGTCCCAAATTATGGTGTCTTGAATGTTTCCATTTGATTTATGTTTTTATTCTAACGCCTAACCCTTATTGATATATGAAATGCATGCTTGTAGTTTTTTGTTTAT